>OZ019977.1:15809042-15954042 GCA_963970395.1 Ephialtes manifestator | reverse complement strand
GACATTTGTTAATAGTTAACAAATCTTATTTGGCCCAAGTGACATTCAATAAGAATAACTAAATGGTTCATTTCGCCATTTTTAACCAAGATTTGTTAACTGTTAAGGTAGCTCTGTCGGTACGCCGGAGTCATAAATCTCAGAGTCTATATGACATTAAAAAATAATCATACGCATCACTTTGACTGCCTCAATAATAATATAAAAAATAATCGAGAACCCTTCGAAATTGTCGTAATTAAATAAAAACGATTATTCGTAAATAGTTGATATGTTTAGTGCGGATTTGATTTCATTTTTACGATAATTAGGTTAGGAAACGTCATTTGGCCCGGTATCGTGCACTTTGACCTTGGTTCAATTAACCATTATTCCGGAGACTTCACCTTTTTTCATGATGCATCAATTCCTGAATGATTTGCGAATCCGTAGTGCTTTTTATTTTTTCTCTATCTTTGATCTAAGTATGTTAATTTTCGATTTACAGATCAATTTTTCCAGCCCTCCCGTGAGCGCCGTGTAAAAAGATCGATTTTCAAGTTTTACTTGTTCATTCAAATACTCGGTAAAAGCCTTCAAGATTTTGTGCAAGTAAAATTGAATAGCTAAATTACAACATGTCAAAAATTCATGCATATGAGTTTAGATTGCCTTCATGACAGAACTACCTTAACAAACTCTTCTCTCAGTGTGCTTCCTCTATGAGGAAGCAAAATGTCAAACTCACCAAGCTGCAAAATTACCAATGATAATAAATAACAACACCCGCAAATTTGATACGAAATATATGATTATCATATATAATTATCAGGAAAAAAATGAATTAAAATCTTATCGCAAATTGCTTCGGCCAGTGACCGTTGCGATTTCAAGGTAAATAATACGAAGGCATGGTGCACTTCTGTGCTACATGACGGACCATCTCGTGCTCGGCACGTTCTCGTAAAGTAGCAAGGGTGGACGTAACGCGTAGCCGCTAGGGATTTACCGCGTTGTCGCGGTGGTTGTAAACGCGTGCGTGACACGCGTGTTGACGGGTTGCTTGCCGAGGGTAAACCGGTCCTTCTTCGTTCAGAAGCACCTATACTCTCAGCCGAATGCGACACGATATATATCCAGACGTTGCTCGAGCTTTTGCGCCTAGAAACTTGATGAGCTTATCGGTGGTCACACGCCATCGCAAACCCGATTTCGTGTCGCTTCGCTTTCACCCCTTTTCGTAGGAAACGATAACACACCTTTAACCCACGTGGTTTGAGATTGCAAAGCGAGTCAAAAAGCGCGTGTGAGCTTTTACGAAACTATTCACACATATTCTCGTTCATTATGACATATACGATAGTCGTTGGTAGATTTATAAGATCTCATTATTTATATGAATAAAAATGACACTTTTAAAAAAGTGTCATTTTTAGAAAAATGTAGAAAATTTTTACGTGTAAATTGGTAAATTAAATTCAATGTACAATTGCAATGGACAAATTTTTTTATGTCGGTATAATAATCATAATCTGCAGGGATTATAAAAAAAATATTAAATTTTTATAATTAATTTTGAAAAAAATTTCAAACTGGTAAATATAATTTACCAGTTAACTGGTAAATATAATTTACCAGTAACGACAGCTATGTCACAGTACATACGACAGATATGTCAATATAATAAAACACAACTGTCCGAGTAAAATGCACATTGTATATTAACCGTGCGTTTAATCGGACGAATGCAAAGTGACGACAGTAGCAATCTTTTTATCTTCAATTCTTCTGTTTTTTAAATTTTTTATTATTATTAGTATTATTGACCAATTCATGAAAATGTTTGATGACGTACGGATTCAATTTTAAGCAGGAAAGTCTTTGAACGTTTTCGGAATTCTCGAGACATGTGAGGTTTCATTAACTTCTTATCGATTTGGAAATCGTATTAAATTTTTTTATGGTTTTGTTCGGTTTAAAGTATATGAAAAAATCTTCAGATTACTGCATAAGAATTATTGTGAAATAACGAAATACTGAGAAAATTTTACTTATGAACTATTCGTTTTTTTAAAATTATTATATAACAGTGTATCTTCTTTGTGTGGAAGAAAGATTATAAATGTCCTTTTAATCGAATTTCACTGTCTTACGAATTTATCCAGAATTGTGGGGTTAAAATTAAATAACGGGAAATATAAGCTAATTTAGCAGTTAATGGGTTAAGAATGTCTAGAATTAGACAAGATAATAATTTCGCAGGACAAGAATTTTTAGTGAGAAATAAAAAATTTCTTTACATTTTCCATGAGTTTCCTGACAGTTTTTAAAATCCCTGAAATGTCAATAATCATTTTTTAATTCTCTAAATTTTTCCAGATTTCTCTGAAATTCCTCTCACTTTCTCCTCTCTTTCTTCCTCTCACTAAACTGGTAAATATAATTTACCAGTTTAAAATACAAGATAAAATATAATGTTTATTCCCTGATATGTTTTAAAATTACCGGGGTATATTATTATCGGTAATTTTGCAGCAATGAAAAAAAATCATGGGTATTTGGAAAAATCGGAGAAATGATTACATGGGAAAAATAAAAAAGTTGCCAAAAATGTATTACACAATTTTTTTAAAATACTTATTAATATATTTTATATCCTTATTATTTAAAAAAAAATAGTTATTTGTATTCGTTTTTAAATCTAATAATTGATTGGTATGTGCAAAGCGTTTTTAATTTATGTACCAAAGAATCGAAACTTTTCTCTACACAAATTCAACTTTATATCATTTATCTTAATTACAGTAACCGCGATTTTACAAATCGCTAAGAAATCACAAGATTTTTTGTATAGTAAAATTTCCCCATAACATATATTGAATAGCACAAATTTCTCTCGTGACTTCTTCCGAGAAATTTCAGCCTGAGAGGACAAAGCAATTTCGTTGAAAAGAACAAAGGAATCGGAAGTACAAGTTCCATCGGCAGTAGTTTCAGTCGTCCTCAAATTCCTTGCAAATTCAATAGATCCTCGATTCCTGAACTCCAGAATCAACTCTCAAAGATAATTGCATTCGATGTGATACAATACCGGGACGAATTTGCGAATTCTTCGGAGATTCTTTAGTCGAGAATTTCCGGTCCTAAACCGGAGTTCGTGTAAAGGAGACCGGGGCAAATTGGGTCAATTTTCGCTTTTCATTTTTTTCATATACTTGGCTACATAGATCTTTAGATAAAGCTTGAAATTTAATGTAAAAGTACTGGAAGTTTTCATGAATAAACTGGTATACGAAATTTAATACACACGTGCGATGCAAAATAAATTTATGGTACAGTAATTTCAATAATTTACTTGAATTTTACTGCAAAATTACTTTAATCTTCATAATTTGCTGTAATTTTACTTAAAAAGTTCATTAATTTCATATCACAATTGGACATCGAATTTAATTCACGAGTTTATGCATAACAACTTCCAATTTTTTGTAACAATAAAATCCTATTATGCTAGTATTTGAAAAAGAAATATATTTAATAAATGAATTGTATTATTTTTTTAATAAAATTTATTTGATGCAAATAAAACTTCATTTATTTGAAATAAATCCATCAGACCGATTTCTTTGGGTGTAGAATGAAAAAATTTGAACATTTACGCTTAATAGTCACTGTTTGACATTTTATTACAACAATCGGTTTTTTTTAAATTATATAATAATATGAGTATAAATATTTTTTATTATATAATAATATAATATAATAAAATTTTTAGTATTATATGATATATATGAGGCATTCCACCGGTTATCGACAGGGTCGCAAACCTCATATTTAAAAATTTTTGTTTTCTTTTGAGATGTTGTAGAGCAATATAAAAAACACTCTAGTTTTTAGATAAATTTTTTATTTTTTATTTAATTACCTAAAATTTGAATTTCTCAAACACTACGTCGATTATGTATTTGAATTTTTTACAGTAAATTCTGTGTACAAAAAGAACATTTTTGAGACTAGTGCGAAAATGGGAGGCAGCTTAGAATAGTAGCAAAAAAAAATTAAAATAACAAACATTTTTTAATATTATTTGGTAATTAAATTACAGGAATTTCGCCCCTCATTTTCATTCTAGTCTTAAAAATGTTGTTTTGGGACTCAGAATTTACTGTAAAAAATTCAAATACATAGTCGACGTAGTTTATGAGAAATTAACATTTTTAGTGGTTATATTAATTAAAAATTTTTATTTACGTGAGAATTTTATTTTTAGTTGCTATTCTTGACGGCTCCCCAGTTTCGTTCTAGTCTCAAAAATTTTGTTTTTGGACACAGAATTTACTGTAAAAATTAAAAAAAAAAATCATCGACGTACTTTTAGAGAGGTTCAAGATTGGGGTATTATTTAAATTTCTTTTTAAATTTTGTTTTATTTTTAGCTGCTAATCTAGGCCTCGCCTCACTCTGGGCCTAGGCTCAAAAATTTTATTATTGGATGCAAAATTTACTGCAAAAAAAAAAAAAATCGCCGACATACTTTTTGAGAAAATCAAATTTTAGGTAAATAAAAAAAAATTTTAATATAAAAAAAATTCTAGAATGTTTTTTATATTGCTCTACAGCATCTCAAAAGGACATTTTTTAAAAAAATATGATGGTCGCGAATATATATGCCTCATATCAGAGTTGTAAATGCCTAATACTTATAGAAATAATGATGATGATACGATCAGCTGTATAATAATTATTTTATAATAATAACATGTAGCGATTCTAATACGATGATTAAACTTTGGAATGGCTGCAAAAATTATTATTTTTCAATAATAATTCACGGTGATCCGTTTGAAAAAATGGAAAAAAATAAGTAATGCATTAAGAAAGTAATGCATTACTTATTTCTTCCATTTTTTTCACTATTTCTTGCAATATTAAAGCGAAAATTAGTTTTTTTTCAGCTATTCAAATATTTACACTCTATTTTATAATCACTACATATTATTATTATGAAATCATAATGACAAAACAAATTGTACTGTAAACTATATATCTTGAATTAATGGGGATGTGCAACTCTGCCTCATATATATAAGCATTTAAGGACCTCATGCTGCTTCATGCAACTGTCGATTTATAAACCTGCTTAACCTATCCCTGACCCATTTAACCCCGGTTTTCGCTATATTGTGGCCAAGTGTCTTCCTAGTTGCTGATGGTATATTCTCGGGGTCGAGAAATCGTCGCGTCACTGGGTCGCGGTCGTCGCGTCAACGATATAGAAATAAAACGAAGGAAGAGAGAGAGACAAAAAGCGCAGGACTATATCCCTACGATGGTTGGGAGAAAGCGGCGAAGGTGTTTCGCAAGTTTCTCAATTACACGGCGGTGCGAGAGGAAAAGGACGAAAAGGACTCGAATTAGCGAGGGAAAAGCGAATCAAGCTGTGCACGCATGCGTAGCGAGCGGACGAACACCCACAGAGATATATATGTATATACATAGAAAATGTATATATGTATATATGTATGGGAAAAGCCCCCGTCGGACCCCCTCGTTGCGCTCACGATCGCGAGAGTCAGGACGTGGCGACGGGAAGCCACAGCCAGTCGACGCCGCGACGCGACCCGTTTTGTTTCCACGAGCTCGAGCGAAGGACCTGCTAATAAACTTATTTTCATTTTTTTTTTAATCGTGATGTCAACTGTAAACAAAAATATTTTTTGTTTTTTTATTTTCGGTGGTGGATATTAGGATATTGTTTTATTTAGTATATGACAAATACGTGCTCGTCGATTGATCGATTATTGATATGGAAATTTATAGTGCTGTAAATATTGTTGCGAAATAAATTGAATGCAATATGGAACTGGTTATTTCGTATAACATCGAGGATATTTTATCTACCGGCATGGAAACGCCTACTTGAAATTTGATCCTTGATCAATTTTTTCGATGATAACTGAGGGAAGATAAAACTGGCGAATTGGAGAAACGTATGTAATTTTATTTATAACTGCAAGTTATGGGAATTAATCGCAGAATTTGTAAAAAATTACAAGATATTAAATATAGGAGGAAGTAAAAGTTTGGAAAAGTAAGGAGTTGATGTTTACGTGTAGTCAGACGTATATATAGTATTCAAATTATCTGGCTAAGTAGATAAATAAAAATTATGTCATTTTATGAAGTTAGTGAAATTATAGAAATGTTTTATTTCCACGAGCTCGAGCGAAGGACCTGCTAATAAACTTATTTTTATTTTTTTTTATCGTGATGTCAATTTTAAACAAACTTATTAATTTTTTTATTTTCGGTGGTGGATATTAGGATATTGTTTTATTTAGTATATGACAAATACGTGCTCGTCGATTGATCGATCATTGACACGGAAATTTATAGTGCTGTAAATATTGTTGCGAAATAAATTGAATGCAATATGGAACTGGTTATTTCGTATAACATCGAGGATATTTTATCTACCGGCATGGAAACGCCTACTTGAAATTTGATCCTTGATCAATTTTTTCGATGATAACTGAGGGAAGATAAAACTGGCGAATTGGAGAAACGTATGTAATTTTATTTATAACTGGAAGTTATGAGAATTAATCGCAGAATTAAAAAAAAAATTACAAGATACTAAATATAGGAGGAAGTAAAAGTTTGGAAAATTAAGGAGTTGAGGTTAGGTGTAGTCAGACATTGTTGAATATTAGGAAATATAGTATTTAAATAATCTGACTAAGTAGATAAATAAAAAATGATGTAATTTTATAAAGTTAGCGAAATTATGGAAATGTTTTGTTTTCACGAGCTCGAGCGAAGGACCTGCT
This sequence comes from Ephialtes manifestator, assembly GCA_963970395.1. NCBI lineage: Eukaryota > Metazoa > Arthropoda > Insecta > Hymenoptera > Ichneumonidae > Ephialtes > Ephialtes manifestator. Next base: position 15,947,233 of record OZ019977.1, on the reverse strand, counting down.
AATAAACTTATTTTTATTTTTTTTATCTTGATGTCAATTGTAAACAAAATTATTATTTTTTTATTTATTTATTCGGTGGTCGATATTAGGATATTGTTTTATTTAGTATATGACAAATACGTGCTCGTCGATTGATCGATTATTGATATGGAAATTTATAGTGCTGTAAATATTATTGCGAAATAAATTGAATGCAATATGGAACTGGTTATTTCGTATAACATCGAGGATATTTTATCTACCGGCATGGAAACGCCTACTTGAAATTTGATCCTTGATCAATTTTTTCGATGATAACTGAGGGAAGATAAAACTGGCTAAGGAGAAACGAGAAAAACGTATGTAATTTTATCTATATGGGGAAGTAATGGGCATTAATCGCAGAATTGAAAAAAAATTACATAATATTAAATATAGGAGGAAGTAAAAGTTTGGAAAATTAAGGAGTTGATATTTACGTATAGTCAGACATTGTTGAATATTAGGAAATATAGTATTCAAATTATCTGACTAAGTAGATAAATAAAACAAGGATGCAAAGTAGAACCTTGCACATTGCTTCCTCATTATATTTCGCGTTTTACAAAGCTACCTCTATGCGGAAGTATGTTATTCAATTTTTGGCTTCCTCATAGAGGAAGCTTTGTAAAACGCGAAAAATAATGAGGAAGCAATGTGCAAGGTTCTACTTTGCATCCTTGTTTTAATTAGATAAATGTACATGTTGTGAATTCGCTTTTTCTATTTCGTTATTACGTTATTTCGTGATTATTAGAGCGTTTCCGACAGTGAATGTGATAATGTATATTTTTAAAAATAATTCAACATTCCATAAAATCAAAAATTTCATACCGTTCGTCACTAAATTATATATATAATGGCTGAATATTGTTTCATTTATATACAAAATTTGAGCTCGCTATCTTAAGTTTTGCAAAAGTTACAATAGAGCGATAATGTCAATTTCTTGAAAAATTCAAAACATCATAAAATTTTTGCGGTTCAACCGATCTTAACCAAATTCAATAGCGATCACCGGCGTATGAAAGCTCAAATTCATACCAATTTTAAGATCAATATCTCGAAAATTGAAAGAGTTATCGCGTAAACAGACATTTTTCAAGAAATTAAAAAACGCGTAATAATTTAACGATGAAGTGGATTTTAACAACAATATGTATGAACGTTGAGGCTTGATCCCTCTATATATGTTCCAAATTTCAGCTTGATATCTCAAGGCATTCCCGAGTTATAAAGGTTTACATTTTTCGATCGTGTAACATACACACATACACACACATACACATACAGACATTTTTTCTAAATCACTTTTCTCGACGTTTTGGCCCATTCTGAGCGTACTGACATGAAAAACTCGAAAAAATTTTTTTTACGAAAACAAAGCTTCCTCTATGAGGAAGCAAAAATGATGTAATTTTATGAAGTTAGCGAAATTATGGAAATGTTTTGTTTTCACGAGCTCGAGCGAAGGCCCTGCTAATAAACTTATATTTTTTATCGTGATGTCAACTGTAAACAAAATAATTTATTGTTTAATTTTCGGTGGTGAATATTTTATCTACCGGCATGGAAATGCCTACTTAAAATTTGATCCTTGCTAAATTTTTTCGATGATAACTGAGAGAAGATAAAACTGGTTAAGGAGAAATGAGAAAAACGTATGTAATATTATCTATAACGGAAAGTTATGGGAATTAATCGCAGAATTGAAAAAAAATTACATAATATTAAATATAGGAGGAAGTAAAAGTTTGAAAAATTAAGGAGTTGATGTTGACGTGTAGTCAGACATTGGTGAATATTAGGAAATATAGTATTCAAATTTATTTTAATTTTTTTTATCGTGATGTCACCTATAAACAAAATTATTTATTTTTGCTTCCTCATAGAGGAAGCTTTGTTTTCATGAAAATTTTTTTTTTTCGAGATTTTCATGTCAGTACACTCAGAATGGGCCAAAACGTCGAGAAAAGTGATTTAGAAAAAATTTCTGTATGTGTGTGTGTGTGTATGTGTGTATGTTACACGATCGAAAAATGTAAACCTTTATAACTCGGGAATGCCTTGAGATATCAAGCTGAAATTGGGACCATAGATAGAGGGATCGAGCCTCATCGTTCATACAAATTTTTGTTAAAGTCCACTTCATCGTTAAATTATTACGCGTTTTTTAATTTTTTGAAAAATGTCTGTTTACGCGACAACTCTTTCAATTTTCGAGATATTGATCTTAAAATTGGTATGAATGTGAGCTTTCATACGCCGGTGATCGCTATTGAATTTGGTTAAGATCGGTTGAACCGTTAAAATTTAATGATGTTTTGAATTTTTCAAAAACTTGACATTATCGTTCTATTGTAACTTTTGCAAAACTTAATATAGCGAGCTGAAATTTTGTATATAAATGAAACAATATTCAGCCATTATATATGTATAATTTAGTGACGAACGGTATGAAACTTTTGATTTTATGGAATGTTGAATTATTTTAAAAAATATACATTATCACATTCACTTTCGGAAAAGCGCTAATAATCACGAAATAACGTAATAACGAAATAGAAAAAGCGAATCCACAACATGTATATTTATCTAATTAAAACAAGGATGCAAAGTAGAACCTTGCACATTGCTTCCTCATTATTTTTCGCGTTTTACAAAGCTTCCTCTATGAGGAAGCCAGAAATTGAATAACATACTTCCTCATAGAGGTAGCTTTGTAAAACGCGAAAAATAATGAGGAAGCAATGTGCAAGGTTCTACTTTGCATCCTTGTTTAATTTTCGGTAGTGGATATTAGGATATCGTTTTATATGATATATACGTGAACGTGGATTGATCGATTATTGATATGAAAATTTATAGTGTTGTAAATATTCTTGCGAAATAAATTGAATGCGATATGGAATTGGTTATTCCGTATATCATCGAGGATATTTTATCTACCGGCATGGAAACGCCTACTTGAAATTTGATGCTTGATCAATTTTATCGATAGTAACTGATGGAAGATGAAACTGGCTAAGTGGAGAAACGAGGAAAACGTATGTAATTTAATATATAATGAGAAGTTAAGGGAATTCATCGCAAAATAAAAAAAAAAATTACAAAATATTAAATACAGGTATATAGAAGTTTGTAAAATTCAGGAGTTAATGTTTACGTATAGTCAGACATCTGAACATTTTTTCCTATTACAATAATCCTTAAAATTATTTATTTTTATTGCTGATTTTTTTTTTAAACAATTAAACATATAGGGTGTCTTTAAAAAATTGCCCTATAACAGCATTAATATAGTATCCTTAAATTTGCAAATGGCCAAAAGTTAATATGCACATCTATGGAGGATATCACTTTATTTGCCTCATTTTTGAGAACAGCATTACGATATTATAATTTATTTCGAAAGCTCATAGTACGCAACAGTGACATTTGATAAAGAATGATGAATTGCACCATAACAGAATTGGAATGAAAGTACAGAAGTTAGAAAGTGCCTTTTTCGTCTTTGATATTTTTATCCATGACTAGTTGTGAGAAATTTGTAGGGTCATCTTAATTAATGGTGATTAAATTATGCTAATATTATTGAAGATAAAAAGCCTGTACAATTGTCTGAACGTAAATAAATTTTACGTACGATTTAAAAAAAAAAAATCAAACAGATAATTGCACCAAAAAAACCAAAGTGGAATAAATTTATCAAAAATCATTTTAAAAAAATGTTGCGTAAAAAAAAATGAAAGGAATTGTAGCAAAATAAGATTCTGTCTCTCACCCTCGAAAAAAAAAATAACCCCTGTTCCGCATTTTTAAAAATTGCTCTGGCGATCAAAATCGAGGGGTGCCTTAATGAAATGAAGACCATTTTAAGTTTAGTTTATTGAGGCAGCCGTGCAGTTAATTAAGGCTGCTCTAAAATTTGATCACTGGAGCCATTTTTTAAAGTAAAGCACCGCGATCAATTATTTTTTATTACATTCGAGGGTGGAAGACCCAATTTCCTCATTTTTCCTCATTTTTCAGAAACAACAATTTTTTATTTTTCAATCAATAGATTGAAAAATAAAAAAATTTTTATTTTTCAATCAATAGATTTTTTATTTTATTTTATAAACATGTTTATAAAATAAAATATGTTTATAAACATATTTTATAAACAATTTTTTATTTTTCAATCAATAGATTGAAAAATAAAAAATTGTTAAAAATAAAAAACAATTAAATTTAACAATATTTAATTGTTTAGCTGCCAACATAAAATATTTGCTACATTGGAGAAATGACTATTGATTAATATTAATTTATGGCTTTCTATTTGTCCCATGATTTAAAAACTATTGGACAAAAAGTTGAAAAATTTCATTAGATTTGGGAGCGAAGATCTTGTTGCCAAATACAATAGTCAATTTATTTAATTCGTATATAAATTTATATATAAATAAATAAATAATAAATATATATATAATATTATATATATTTATTATATTTATTTATAATTTATAATAAATAATAAATTTAACCTCTGTGGTAAATTACATTAATTATAAATATAGTATATATGATTATATATAAATAAATAAATTATATATATATATATATAATATTATATTTAGGTTAAATACCAAGCGATTAATTAAAAAATATTGGACAACAAAAAGAAAAATTTCATTAGATTTGGGAGTGGAGATCCTGTTGTCAAACAAATATAATGAAAGGTTGTAAACATGCCTTCATAAACGTTTACGAGAATAGTAAATAGAACGTTTGACACAGTTTTGTGAACACTATAGTTATAATGAAATATAGGATAAAAGATTTTCCCCAAGATAAGCGGGTGAGTTGGACGAAATAAATAACAGGGAAAAATAGCCAGAGTGTGATATAAATATTTACTTATTAATACCTCTTAATAAATACGTATTCAATTTAATTCATTATTGTATATGGGGCATTCCATACCAAATCAACCAGGCCGTGACCCTCGACCTCACGGAATTGGTTCATAATTTTTTATATGATACTTCTGACTCAAAATAACAGTCATGATTTTTTTCAAAATTTTTTAACCAAATTTGAGTACATTATAATTTTTTTTCAAACATTTTGAGGGCCGTAATTTAAAAATCTGAAAAAATTCTGAAAAATCCGAAATAAAACATGAAAATTTTTGGCAGTAATTTGATGTTGTGTAGGATTTTTCTTCCCTTGAATTCGAATTTTTCAATATTTTATTTTTCTTTTTTTTCACTACCGGGTGAAGTGCGACAATTATTGGCGATCTAGAGAGTGAAAAGAGAAAAGAAACAATAGTCCTGAAAAATATCAATCATTACATGCATAATCACAAAAAGAATTACAAATTAAGTGATTTTTTTACTGATTACAATAAAAAATTAGGTAATTTTTCGGCAAACTTTGAGGGAAACTTAATAATATTGAAATAATATTGAATGTTCAGGCAGTTTATTTGTTCCTCTACCATAATCGATTATTGATTGATCATTTTTTGTACTTTTACCGGAGATATTCGTTTGGCGAAAATTGGTCGATTTGTTTTTTTGCCTATGTTGACTGTAATTTTAACGGACGGTCTCAAAAAAAAAAAACATTTGACGTTTTAAAATTCTTTTTGTGAATTTGCGATGGCACCTAATTATTCATTTCTTTCCGTGAAAAAATGTGTTTTTTTATTTAATTTTTGGATCGCCGATCGATGTCGAAGTTCATCTGGTAATAAAAAAATAAAAATAAAAATTTTGAAAAAAATTTAAAAAAGCTCCAAGCAAGAGGAAGAAAAATCCCGGTTATCGCCAAATTAGTTCAAAAAATTTTCATTTTTGATACCAGATTTTTGAGAATTTTTTCAGATTTTTAAATTACGGCCCCAGAAATTTTGGAAAAAAAGGTATAGCATACTCAAATTTGGTTTGAAAATTTTGCAAAAAATCATGAATGTTATTTTGAGTTAAAAGAATCATATAAAAAATTATGAAGCATATGAATGCCCCATATATATTTATTATTTATTTATTTATTTATTACTCAGAAAGTGATATAAATATTTATTAATTAATTCATCTTAATAAATACATATTCAATTTATTTAATTATTGTATATATATTTATTATTTAATTACAAAATATTGGACAAAAATTTGAAAAATTTCGTTAGATTTAAGAGTGGAGATCTCGTTGTCAAACAAATATAATGAAAGGTTGTAAACATGTCTTCATAAATTTTAGTTTACGAGAATAGTAAATAGAACGTTTGACACAGTTTATTGAACACTATAGTTATAATGAAATATAGGAAAAAAGATTTTCCCCAAGATAAGCGGGTGAGTTAGACGAAATAAAGAACAGGGAAAAATAACCAGAGTATGATATAAATTTTTACTAATTAATTAATCTTAATAATTACATATTCCATTTAATTCATTGCTGCATATATATCTATTATTTATTTATTTATTTATTTATTATCCAGAAAGTGATAAAAATATCTATTTACTAATTTATTTATTATCATATATGTATATTTAGCATTAATTAAATTTACCCCAGAGGTTAAATAGCAAGCGATTAATTAAAGAATATTGGAGAAAAATTTGAAAAATTTCATTAGATTTAAAAGTGGAGATCTCGTTGTCAAACAAATATAATGAAAGGTTGTAAACGTGCCTTCATAAATGTTTACGAGAATAGTAAATAAAACGTTTGACACAGTTTTGTGAACACTATAGTTATAATGAAACACAGGAAAAAAGATTTTCCCCAAGATAAGCGGGTGAGTTAAACGAAATAAAGAACAGGGAAAAATAGCCAGAGTGTGATATAAACTTTTAGTAATTAATTCATCTTAATAAATACATATTCAATTTAATTCATTACTGTATATGGGCATATCTCACAAACCTTTGACTTTCGTGTAACTCGACTGCGGAATGCTATAGTAATTTACACAGAATGAATTACGCGGGTATCAAACTTTCACTAAGATGTACGAAGCATAATCTATCTGAAAAAAAAAATTTATTGCTTCCTCATAGAGGAAGCTTTGTTTTCATAAAAAAAACTTTTTTTCGAGATTTTCATGTCAGTACACTCAGAATGGGCCAAAACGTCGAGAAAAGTGATTTAGAAAAAATGTCTGTGTTTGTGGGTGTATGTGTGTATGTTACACGGTCGAAAAATGTAAACCTTTTAGGGGTGTGCGGGTTCTCGAAAATTCGGGTTCGGGTCGGGTTCGAGTTTTCTCGATCGGGTTCGGGTCGGGTTCGAGGAACCCGAAAATGTCGAGAAAACCCGATAATATCGAGAAAACCCGGAAACCTCAAGAAAACTTGAAGATATCGAGAAAACCGAAAACCTCAAGAAAACTCGAAAATATCGAGAAAACCCGAAAACTTCAAGAAAACTCGAAAATATGATTTGATATTATCTAAATCATAAATATGCATTCAGTACAATACATCAAGAAAAGAATATAATGTAATATCGCGTTGAATATATTTTTATTCACTATATTTGTTGTTGTAATTTTGGAATTACACAGTCCTGTTGTTTTCACTCTGTACATTTTTTTTATTACTTATCTTTTTAGATGTATCTCTTTACTTCTTTAGATTTACTTCTTCTGTTAACGAAACCGCAGATAATTAAAGTGGGTCCTATAGCACAATCATCAACGAACAATCGCAACTCGAAAAATTGTCTTCAGAAATATCTAGAACTGCGATTGTGAATGTCTTTTTTAAGGTAGGTATACATTGAATATAAGCGATTTTGTTGTTGAGATATTCGAGTTTTCTCGACATTCTCGTGTTTTTTTCGAGATTCTTGGGTTTACTCGAGATTTACGGGTTTTCTCGATATTTTCGAGTTTTCTTGAGTTTCGGGTCTTCTCGAGATTTACGGGTTTTCTCGATATTTTCGAGATTTCTCGAGGTTTTCGGGTTGCTTGAACTCGACTCGTACCCGATCGAGAAAACTTGAACCCGACTCGAGCATCGAGAACCCGAAATTTTCGAGAACCCGCACACCCCTAAAACCTTTATAACTCGGGAATGCCTTGAGATATCAAACTGAAATTTGGACCATAGATAGAAGGATCAAGCCTCATCGTGCATACAGTTTTTTTGTTAAAATCCACTTCATCGTTAAATTATTACGCGTTTTTTAATTTTTTGAAAAATGTCTGTTTACGCGATAACTCTTTCAATTTTCGAGATATTGATCTTAAAATTGGTGTGAATGTGAGCTTTCATACGCCGGTAATCGCTATTGAATTTGGTTAAGATCGGTTGAACCGTTAAAATTTTATGATGTTTTGAATTTTTCAAAAAATTGACATTATCGCTCTATTGTAACTTTTGCAAAACTTAAGATAGCGAGCTCAAATTTTGTATATAAATGAAACAATATTCAGCCATTATATATGTATAATTTAGTGACGAATGGTATGAAATTTTTGATTTTATGGAATGTTGAATTATTTTAAAAAATATACATTATCACATTCACTTTCGGAAACGCTCTGATAATCACGAAATAACGTAATAACGAAATAGAAAAAGCGAATCCACAACATGTATATTTATCTAATTAAAACAAGGATGCAAAGTAGAACCTTGCACATTGATTCCTCATTATTTTTCGCGTTTTACAAAGCTTCCTCTATGAGGAAGCCAAAAATTGAATAACATACTTCCTTATAGAGGTAGCTTTGTAAGAAGCGAAAAATAATGAGGAAGCAATGTGCAAGATTCTACTTTGCATCCTTTTTTTATAATGCACCAATAGACTGCTTTATCCTGGTTCAAATGCGGAAATTAACAACGTTTTCGCTTGTAACTCTGATTTTCGCGTCACTTCGTACGGGTGTAGCATTGATATGCACCTTCAGAAAAATAAGAAAAAAATCCTGAAATTCTGGTAAGGTGCAATGAACATAATGTACCTAATTATAATCGCCAAACATGTCAGAAAATTAAGCGGTTATCCTGTGAACGTCTGTCACTCGGTTTCGATGGTGAACCTTACATCCACCGTTATACACCGAGAGAAAAAGTTTCATTGATTCACCGAAATCTTTGCCAATGAAATGAAATACTTGAACTTCAATACTATCTTTTCTTTGAATGATCTCCAACTCAATGAAGAGTAGTGACATTGATTCGAAGAAACATTTCTTTAAACCAATGAACCTTTTTCATTGATTTCAAAGATATCGTCTCTGATTCAATGAAACCTTCTTCTTACCAGCTCAAAATTTCGAAACCTATTTTTTCGTGAACTACGCGGCAGATAAAGCTCAAATTTTGTGAGTATGTAAGGAAGTACGGCAGAAATAGGCTAAGCTTCTGGCTTCTCGAAACTCGAAGCCGTTCGTTCGGAAGAACCGGAAAACAAAAAAGTGAGGTTAGGTGCGAGATAGAGATCAATGAAAACGTTCCTTTAAACCAATGAAAACGTCTCTTTGAATCAATAAAACTGTTTCTTTATTATATGCTCACTAAGTAAATTTTTATTTACAGGCAATGAAATGTTCTCTTTGAAATTCAAATGCACTATTTCATTGAAATCAAAGAAATATTTCGTTGAAATCATTGAAATAAAAATCAATCCACCCATTTCTTTGGCGTCAATGAAATCTTTTCTCTTGATGTATGGTGCAGGAATATCAGCACAAGCTAATTGAGCCAAATGAATTGGATGCACATAAAGGTAGGATCATCACGCATTGAATGAAGTGAAATTTACGTCGGAGAGTCAATTATTTTGCTCGCAACGTTCTGCGACATGGACTCATAATGCTGCGTGAAGAATAAATGTCAGGTTTTTCGCATCGTTATCCGGCCAAACTAGTCAAGTAAGATAATTAAATTCCATCTGAGTACGTTATTCTTATCACGAATTAGATGTGCGCAGATGTGCCCGACCTCTCGACGAGAAACAATTTTTTTCTGGGTCAAAATGTATTCAATTGTCAGGCTCGAGAATGTCAGGTTTATAAATTCGCATAATAAATTCAAACTATTATCGTTCCTAAATTATCTAAATTATATTTTGAGTTAGTAGAGTCATTACCAGTCATACTTTTTATTTTCTGCATACGAATTGAGTAAAATTGAATTAGAAAAATGACCTATTGGAAGGGATAAAACTATGCCTTCAATGGGTCATTTAAAAAAAAAGTTAAATTGAAAGTAAGTTAAGCACTTGTAAAACACAATAACACATAGTTCCTACAATGAATTAGCACCAAATAAATGATTTTTAGTTAAAATGATAATATGATTTTTCATGCGAGCACCCTGTATATGATGCTTTGTCCATGAACGAATATTGCTTTTTAAAGGTCTTAAGATTAGTACAAAAAATTGGCGATCCTGTGCTCCTTAACTAGATTTTTATTATTTGAGGCCGTGAAAGTCAAAGGTTTGTGAGATACGCCCATTTACATATATATCTATTATTTATTAATTTTTTTATTATCGAGAGAGTGATATAAATATTTATTTACTAACTTATTTATTATCATATATATATATATTTAGAATTAATTAAATTTACCCCAGAGGTTAAATAGCAAGCGATTAATTAAAAAATATTGGAGAAAAATTTGAAAAATTTCATTAGATTTAAGAGTGGAGATCTTGTTGTCAAACAAATATAATGAAAGGTTGTAAACATGCCTTCATAAACGTTTACGAGAATAGTAAATAGAACGTTCGGCACAGTTTAGTGAACGCTATAGTTATAATGAAATATAGAAAAAAGATTCTCCCCAGGATAAGCGGATGAGTTAGACGAAACAAAGAACAGGGAAAAATAGCCAGAGGGTGATAAAGCTGGGAAGAAGCATAGCGTTGGTCGGAGTAAAGCGATAGGACTCAAGTGTGTATATATATATCCCACTCCTTCTTCACTTCCTCGAGAATTCCACTGTTCTCGAGGTGAATTGGTACAATGACAAATGATCTAGTCGCTGAGATTTCCGACGACAACGACGAGCCCTTCTTTTACTTTTATAGCAAAGGTATATTATAGTATTTGCCAGAGGGACTCTGAAGTATGAGAATTGCTTCCAACTCGAGCTACAAGTTGAACGTAGAAAAGTCAGCTTTCGCTGAAATTTCAACAAGAGGCGAAAGTACATTTTGTAAGAAACATAGACTTTACGAACCTAAAGGAGATAAATGTGAATAATTTTCCTATCATTTTTACCTCTTGTCATAAGTCAGTAAAGAACTTGTGGCCATAAACGAAATTTACTTGTGGATCCACATAAAAGGGTCCATATGATTCGGATATAAAAATGGATACATCCCATGTTTGAAATTGTATAGATTTATTGTCATTACATTCAATATCTGCTCGAGAGATATAAATTGCATTTTCAGCGATCGTGGCAGAGATTTTTAGTCGTTATAAGATTATCTTCCGAAGTTATATATTTTGATAAAATATGTTTTGAGAAATTTAACCCAAATTATTCAGATTAGTGAAAGAATTTTTTAAAATTATATATATTTGGTATACCAAATATACATAATTTGTTTTAATCCATAAAAAATCGCCATATATTTGAGAGAACTGATTTTTTTCAACATTACGAAAAAAATTCTTATCGTATATTTTCATAACAAGATTTCGTTAATTAATTAAAACAAAAAAAGTACAAAAATAATAATTTCAATATTTGGTATTTTCATTCTACAAAACAACTTTTGTCATTTTGACTATTAAGAATTTGTAATTTTCCCTGCACAACATATTTCGAGTAAATTTCGACAAAAAATTTTTTTTTGCAACTAAAAAACTAAGTTTCTTACTTACAAAAATTGGCAGTATGATTTCAAAAAATTATTTTTTAATAAATCTTCAAACCTTCCCAATATTTAAATCTGTTTTCGTAATCTGCATCCAGAGAAAAATCCGCAGAAAAATCTTGTCTGTGGACAAGATTTTTGTTCGTCTCATATCAATAAAATAATATTATGAACATTATTGCATAATGACCAATTGTAACATATAGTCCAGCAATTAATTATTAATTTCCACGTTGTTTATATTGTGCATGACAAAAAAATGTATTTGACTCGAAACAATTTATTTACTATTAATTACACACCTAAAATAAAATAATTTACTTAAAATAAATACATGCCTATTAAGCCGGCATTAAATTTTTAAAAATTATTTACGTTGACGAAAATGTTGTTCGCTGTACTAGATATTTTTTCTGGGTGTATTTTCTTTCGATGCAGTCAGACAACAAAGTTCCAAAGTAGTTTCTTTATTTCCAAGTTTCGTCTCGATACCTTCTATATCTCTTGTCTCGTATCAAAATCTCTATAGCTTCTGTTTCTGGTTGGTCTCTATTTTGTCCAACGCGAAACTGGGCGATGCAACTACTACTGTCTCGAACGCATAACTCAAGGGACTTGAGCGCTGCGCTTCTCGCCTCCTCATAGGTATAAAGTTTCCTGGTGCCGCTATCTATCCACGTCAGTTGTAACAACGTGAGCGTTGCAAGCTATATGACAAGTTGTAAGGGAGAAACCGTGTGAGCGAGTCTTCCTTACTTCAGCCCGTTGAACTTTACACTTCGCTTTCTGCAATGGATACTCTGATGACAGACAATAGGGGTAGTATAGGAAAAATAAAATCACCCCTGTTACTATAAGTAAGAGGGTTCGAAAGTTGTGACCATGGGTTATCATTGATCAGCTCTTCAATTTCTTTCATCGCAATCTAAATTACATCATTTGGCACCTTATCAAGTTATTTATATAACAAAAAACAAGGCTGCAAAGTAGAACTTTGCAAATTGCTTCCTCATTATTGCTGAATTTTTACAAATCTACCTCTATGAGGAAGCATGTTAATCTATTTTGGCTTCCTCATAGAGGAAGCTTTGTAAAAATTCAGCAATAATGAGGAAGCAATTTGCAAAGTTCTACTTTGCAGCCTTGTTTATATTGGCGAAAAGTGTTTGCAATTCCCTTTCATTTTTCGAAAACTTATTTGACCTCAGCTTAATGCGCAAGGACTACCTTAATCGAAATAACGAAAACGGAGAGAAATAAAATCATCCCTGTTACTAAGTAAGGGGGTTCGAAAATTGTGACCATGGGTTATCATTGATCAACTCTTCAATTTCTTTCATCGCAATCTAAATTACATCATTTGGCACTTTATCAAGTTATTTATGAAACAAAAAACAAGGCTGCAAAGTAGAAGATTACAAATTGCTTCCTCATTATTGTTGGATTTTTACAAATCTACCTCTATGAGGAAGCATGTTAATCTATTTTGGCTTCCTCGTAGAGGAAGCTTTGTAAAAATTCAGCAATAATGAGGAAGCAATTTGCAAAGTTCTACTTTGCAGCCTTGTTTATATTGGCGAAAAGTGTTTACAATTCCCTCCCATTTTTCGAAAACTTATTTGACCTCAGCTTAATGCGCAAGGACTAGCTTAATCGAAATAACGAAAACGGAGAAAAATAAAATCATCCCTGTTACTAAGTAAGAGGGTTCGAAAATTGTGAGCATGGGTTATCATTGATCAGCTCTTCAATTTCTTTCATCGCAATCTAAATTACATAATTTGGCACCTTATCAAGTTATTTATGTAACAAAAAACAAGGCTGCAAAGTAGAAGATTGCAAATTGCTTCCTCATTATTGTTGGGTTTTTACAAATCTACCTCTATGAGGAAGCATGTTAACCTATTTTGGCTTCCTCATAGAGGAAGCTTTGTAAAAATTCAGCAATAATGAGGAAGCAATTTGCAAAGTTCTACTTTGCAGCCTTGTTTATATTGGCGAAAAGTGTTTGCAATTCCCTCTCATTTTTCGAAAACTTATTTGACCTCAGCTTAATGCGCAAGGACTACCTTAATCGAAATAACGAAAACGGAGAAAAATAAAATCATCCCTGTTACTAAGTAAGAGGGTTCGAAAATTGTGACCATGGGTTATCATTGATCAGCTCTTCAATTTCTTTCATCGCAATCTAAATTACATCATTTGGCACCTTATCAAGTTATTTATGTAACAAAAAACAAGGCTGCAAAGTAGAAGATTGCAAATTGCTTCCTCATTATTGTTGGGTTTTTACAAATCTACCTCTATGAGGAAGCATGTTAACCTATTTTGGCTTCCACATAGAGGAAGCTTTGTAAAAATTCAGCAATAATGAGGAAGCAATTTGCAAAGTTCTACTTTGCAGCCTTGTTTATATTGGCGAAAAGTGTTTGCAATTCCCTCCCATTTTTCGAAAACTTATTTGACTTCAGCTTAATGCGCAAGGACTGCCTTAATCGAAATAACGAAAACGGAGAAAAATAAAATCATCCCTGTTACTAAGTAAGAGGATTCGAAAATTGTGACCATGGGTTATTATTGATCAGCTCTTCAATTTCTTTCATCGCAATCTAAATTACATCATTTGGCACTTTATCAAGTTATTTATGTAACAAAAAACAAGGCTGCAAAGTAGAAGATTGCAAATTGCTTCCTCATTATTGTTGGGTTTTTACAAATCTACCTCTATGAGGAAGCATGTTAACCTATTTTGGCTTCCTCATAGAGGAAGCTTTGTAAAAATTCAGCAATAATGAGGAAGCAATTTGCAAAGTTCTACTTTGCAGCCTTGTTTATATTGGCGAAAAGTGTTTGCAATTCCCTCCCATTTTTCGAAAACTTATTTGACTTCAGCTTAATGCGCAAGGACTCCCTTAGTCGAAATAACGAAAACGGAGAAAAATAAAATCATCCCTGTTACTAAGTAAGAGGGTTCGAAAATTGTGACCATGGGTTATCATTGATCAGCTCTTCAATTTCTTTCATCGCAATCTAAATTACATCATTTGGCACCTTATCAAGTTATTTATATAACAAAAAACAAGGCTGCAAAGTAGAACTTTGCAAATTGCTTACTCATTATTGTTGGATTTTTACAAATCTACCTCTATGAGGAAGCATGTTAATCTATTTTGGCTTCCTCGTAGAGGAAGGTTTGTAAAAATTCAGCAATAATGAGGAAGCAATTTGCAAAGTTCTTGTTTGCAGCCTTGTTTATATTGGCGAAAAGTGTTTACAATTCCCTCTCATTTTTCGAAAACTTATTTGACCTCAGCTTAATGCGCAAGGACTACCTTAATCGAAATAACGAAAACGGAGAGAAATAAAACCATCCCTGTTACTAACTAAGAGGGTTCGAAAATTGTGACCATGGGTTAGCATTGATCAACTCTTCAATTTCTTTCATCGCAATCTAAATTACATCATTTGCCACTTTATCAAGTTATTTATGAAACAAAAAACAAGGCTGCAAAGTAGAAGATTACAAATTGCTTCCTCATTATTGTTGGATTTTTACAAATCTACCTCTATGAGGAAGCATGTTAATCTATTTTGGCTTCCTCGTAGAGGAAGCTTTGTAAAAATTCAGCAATAATGAGGAAGCAATTTGCAAAGTTCTACTTTGCAGCCTTGTTTATATTGGCGAAAAGTGTTTGCAATTCCCTCCCTTTTTCGAAAACTTATTTGACTTCAGCTTAATGCGCAAGGACTGCCTTAATCGAAATAACGAAAACGGAGAAAAATAAAATCATCCCTGTTACTAAGAGGATTCGAAAATTGTGACCATGGGTTATTATTGATCAGCTCTTCAATTTCTTTCATCGCAATCTAAATTACATCATTTGGCACCTTATCAAGTTATTTATATAACAAAAAACAAGGCTGCAAAGTAGAACTTTGCAAATTGCTTCCTCATTATTGTTGGATTTTCACAAATCTACCTTTATGAGGAAGCATGTTAATCTATTTTGGCTTCCTCATAGAGGAAGCTTTGTAAAAATTCAGCAATAATGAGGAAGCAATTTGCAAAGTTCTACTTTGCAGCCTTGTTTATATTGGCGAAAAGTGTTTGCAATTCCCTCCCATTTTTCGAAAACTTATTTGACCTCAGCTTAATGCGCAAGCACTACCTTAATCGAAATATTGAAAACGGAGAAAAATAAAATCATCCCTGTTACTAAGTAAGAGGGTTCGAAAATTGTGATCATGGGTTATCATTGATATCAGCTCTTCAATTTCTTTCATCGCAATCTAAATTACATCATTTGGCACTTTATCAAGTTATTTATGTAACAAAAAACAAGGCTGCAAAGTAGGACTTTGCAAATTGCTTCCTCATTATTGTTGGATTTTTACAAATCAACCTCTATGAGGAAGCATGTTAACCTATTTTGGCTTCCTCATAGAGGAAGCTTTGTAAAAATTCAGCAATAATGAGGAAACAATTTGCAAAGTTCTGCTTTGCAGCCTTGTTTATATTGACGAAAAGTGTTTGCAATTCCCTCCCATTTTTCGAAAACTTATTTGACCTCAGCTTAATGCGCAAGGACTACCTTAATCGAAATAACGAAAACGGAGTTTCTCCTTCTCTTTTGTGTAAATTTTCATCTCGATTCGTCACGCCGTTCGAGAGTTATGAGCAATTCTATTGTGGGACAAGCGGTCATTATAAATTTTGAAAAATAAAAATTATATATGAAGCAATGTGTAAAATTCTTATTTCCATTGAGTACAAACTTTTATCTCGCATTATCAACTTTTGCTGATGCTAGAGCGAAAATGATTTTTTTTTGTAAATTTCAAAATGTCGTAAAATCTGAACCACTTTACCGATCATCGTCAAATTTGGTACGTGGCATAGCTGCATGTTCCTTTTCGTCTGTAAAACATTTCAGTTCAATTGGTGAAATTCGACGTGATTTATAAAAAAAAATGATTTTTTTCAAAAAATTCAAACATCTATAAAATCTGAACCGCTTTACCGATTTCGCCCAAATGCAATAGCAAATAAAATTGAACGTATATTTATTTATAAACAACTATTTAGCAAAATCGTCTAATTTTTCGAAAGTTAGGGCGACTACGCCCTTTTTTCAAAAAATGAAAAGTACCATAAAATCAAAATGGCTAATTTTCTTTTTCAAAAATCTCAACATTCAAAGCGAGGCAACTACTCCACTTGCGTGCTAAATTTGAGCCATATCGCTCGAACGGTTACTGAGTAATAGTTCATTGAATTTTCGGAGCCCAGAACACACACACACACACACACACACACATACATACGGACATTTTTTTCTAAACCACTTTTCTCGACGTTTTGGACAATTCTAAGCATACTGACATGAAAATCTCGAAAAATTTGTATTTCATGAAAACAAAGCTTCCTCTTGAGGAAGCAAAATAAGCTTGATTTATTTTTGTACATTTGGTTCTCTGTTAGAGTGTTTGAATGTGCACGATAGAAAATTGGCTTGTTAGTTTGATTGGGTTTGAAAAATATTTTGCAGTTTTATTTTATTTCGTAATTTTGTGGGATTCATAGTTTTTTTTTAAATTCTGCATTGGTCAAATTTATAAATAATTCTTCGTAAAAAATTGTACATTTGTCAAAATTACATTTTTTTTGGGGTAAATTATACATTTGTTATAAATACAATATTTTTTGAATAAAATTGTACATTTGACAATTTTTTTTTTTTGTCCATTTCTCAAAATTACCATTTTTTGGTGGGAAAATTGTGCATTTTTTAAATTTAGAATTTTTTTTCTTGGGTAAATTGTACATTTGTCAAATTCATAAATATTTATTTGTGGAAATTATGCATTTGTCGAAAATACAGATTTCGTTTTGTGAAAATTGTCCATTTGTCAAATTCACAAATATTTTTTTGTAAAAATTGTGCATTTGTCAAACTTGCAAAAAAAAGTTATATTTATAATAAAAAATTGATACCATGAGTACATTGCTTTTAACAATTTCTTATCAGAATCCAAATTCTATGATTTGGCCCCATATTCACTTCATACAATAAAAAAAGTTGACAGATTCAATTTTTTTCTAAATTTCCTACTCAATCCAGGAGTTTTTCTGTACAAAGTAAAAAAATATTTTGAAGAATTGGAGAGTCAGTTTTTGTAAGTAATAAACCGGTTTTGTTACTTTGAACTTATTTAAAAAATTACGCGAATATTTTCATAAAATTAAAGAGTAACTAAAAGATTTTGTTAATCCGAAAAATGTAGAAATATTTTATATGTGACATTACATCTCAACGAACTGAGAAAAAAAATGTGGATTCCTCCAATTTACTTATTTATTTGAACGTCAAATATACATAAAATATATGAAAAATATATTTTCACACCGCAAATTAGATACATTGGAATTTTTATTTCCAATGTATTTTTGACGAATTTTTATCACTCTACTATTTCAAATACGAGGCATATCTGTTCAGTCACTTTTATTTTCAAATAATAATTTTTTACCATGCAAACATTTCCAAATTTTTTGTGAATTTTATATAACCTTCAGTGCTATGTTCAGAACCTATGATAAAAATCGTTACACTGTCTGAACAAATATTTGGAGAGATAAAAAAACGTTAAAAAATTATAGTGGCTGAACTAACGACGACTCATACGAAATAGCAACTCATTAGTAAACAGAATTGTTTTTCTTCATCAGGACTTCCATACATGTATATATAAAATGACTGCGAACCTTGAGTGCATTGCTGGCGTCTATCTTGTCTACATGCTGCGTTTTTCTGCAGCTTGCATTCATCCGCTGGTCGTTGGCTGCTTTCGCAGCATTTTAGAACCTTTCGTCGTGGTAATATATACCGCTGACCCGATAAGCCAATATAAAGTCGAGCGAGTCGCTTCTCGTCGTTAACACGTTTTTATCGCTAAAACGTGCAACCCAGCAAGCTTTATTATGCAACATCAATTTAATCAGTGTCGTGGGTCCCATGCGCGAGCTTACTATAATGCCCTGTGTGCTATCCATATACCTCACTAGGGGGTTCCATATACCTCCACAAACTTTTATACTATACCCTATTCCTCTTCTATCTGTCTCATTTTCACGTAACTTGCTTTCCGTCCCCTCCATCCTCCATCCAAAACTGCATTTCCCATCGTTGGCCCCTTTGCGTCATCATATTTTCGCGATACTTTTTTCTTACTATTACTTACATTCTCTTTACACCGAGAGAAAATATTTCATTGACGCCAGAGAAATGCGTGGATTGATTTTTTTTTCATTGATTTCAATGAAATAGTGCATTTGAATTTCAAAGAGAAGATTTCATGTAAATAAACATTTACTTAGAGAGCATATAATAAAGAACTAGTCTTTGCGTCTTTTTTTAAGCTAAAACGATCCTGAAGAATCAATATATATGTCTACCCAAAATAGCAGGTAGTCAGAATTACGCCACATTCATGACATACTTTTGATATAATCATTACATATCCTCTTTAAAACCGCTCTACCAATAACCATCAATTTCAGATGCTATAAAAAGGCAGTTTTATTAGACATTCCTCAGAACTGATATACACTGTAAAAAATGTTCGAGTTTTTCCTATACAAACGTGTATGAATTTTGTAAAACTTGGTATAGGAAATCGAAATTAATATGTTTGCATAATAAATTTAATACAGTTCAATGAATTTCGATAATCCGGTGATAGAAAATTACAATACATGATTATTAAATCAATAATTACTAAATCGGTACATGAAAATCAACATGCATTTTAGGAATTTTAGTGCCCGATTTGAAATTTTATACAAATTGTCGCATTAAATTTAAGATCAAAGTTATCAAAATTTCAGTTACTAATGTTGAAAAATACCCGTCAAAGTATTTGCAGTTTTGTCCACATAGGTATACAACTTTTTGCAAACTGTTTGTGTTTTTGCGACACAAACGTGCGAGAAATTTACAAAACTCGGTATAGAAAATAAACATTAACATAGTTGCACAGTAAATTTAATATGCGTATATGGATTCTACCAATCCAGTGATATAAAATTATAACACATGGTTACTAAATCAATCATTACTATATTAGTACATGAAAATCAACATGAATTTTTTGGATTTTTAGTGACTGATTTGAAATTTAATACACATTTTCCGATAACGAAAAAAAAAACCCGCACTAGATCGCTAACACTTATTACTTAGCATCGACCTCTGATAAATTACTCGAGATTTCCAAAATTGATTTTTGGAAAATTATAATACATGGTTATTAAATCAATCATTACTATATTAGTACATGAAAATCAACATGAATTTTTTGGATTTTTAGTGACTGATTTGAAATTTAATACACATTTTCCGATAACGAAAAAAACCCGCACTAGATCGCTAGCACTTATTACTTAGCATCGACCTCTGATAAGTTACTCGAGATTTCCAAAATCGATTTTTTGTAAACACTGGAGCATCTCGCGCTGCTATTGCGGCAAATTTATGTTTGATTTATGTTTGTTGCTAGAATTTCACAGGTCTGTGGATATAATTTTTTCGAAAATCCGGATACCTGATCTTCCTGGTGAGAAAAAGATTCCGTTCGTCCAAAAATTATGTTCACTTGAAAATATTTCCAACCCACTTCGCGCTCTGATTGCAATCGATTGAATATTTTGTTATGTCAAGTATAAGTATGCTTGAGAGAATAATAGTTATACAACTCTTATGGCATTTAGATATCCAAAATTACTAAGTCGTTGATAGCGTAGTTGGTAGCGTGCGTGCGTTGTTAGGTAGTTAGGTAGGTAGGTCGTAGGTTAAAACCCCAGTGTAAGAGAAAAATTTTCTGTGGCGAAAACCAATACCCAACAATTTCTGATGACATAATTTGTTTGAAAAAATAATGTCCCAATAATATTTCTATTTTTTTAATTGTTTTTATGTCCGCTTTAAATTTCCAACACATATGTGCTTGAGCTTTCAGATACCGCTCATATGAAAATTCATCATACATGTTTATGATATTTAATGCACAGTTTATGCATATGGTCATATTGACATTAAATCTTAATAACGTTGAATTTTAATATTCCTCTAAATATTATGATTTTTCATATGCACATGTATACAAAATTTCATATACGGTATCTGCAAAAAAACTTCCAACACTTTTGTATTAATTTTAATACAGATTTTTTTAACAGTGTATAACTAATGGACGGCGTTCCTATTTCATCCCATACAATAATTACTTTCGATGTGCTGTGTTTTTACGAGGGAATATTATAATCGCTGCAACTTATTATCTTCAAAAACATAATCATAAAGTCAATTGTATTATAAATTCTATTTCCAAAAGAATTGCGGATCATCACCAAGATCAGCGTCGCTTTTGTTTAGAAATAAAAAAAAGAGAACCTTTCAAACCTTTATGCAAAAATAATTATCTATTCATCGATTACTTTTTGTTTGTATGGAGATAGTTCTATTCAATATTACAACTACGAAAAAGGCAGCCATTAAAGTCACTGGCGATACGTGATTCTACAGCGGCCATGGCAGAACAGCGAAAGCGACAGTTCAAAATGCGCGCCATACGCGGCGACTTTGCAGCGGCACCCTCGACAGACTGAAGTTGGCTCTGAAACAGCCGTCACCGACCAATCGGGAGACTCGAAAAGCGGCTTCAGTCTTTCGAGTTCGATGTGCCATGTCTTTTGTAAGAGATGAACAGTTTCATTGTTTTCACTCTAAAAACTAAGCGTGTTGCAAGTGCGTTGTTTCCTATCTTTTACATTGTGACGAGTTTTTACACACTTACAGGCGTGTTCCTTTTAGATATCATTTATCATGTGAATGCTAACACGCTTGAAAGTGTGTAAAAACGCGTCACAATGTAAAAGATAGGAAACAACACACTTGCAACACGCTTGATTTTTAGAGTGTTAAAGAGACGTTTTCATTGGTTCAAAGAAACGTTTTCATTGATCTCTCGCTCGCACCTAACCTCACTTTTTTGTTTTCCGGTTCTTCCGAACGAACGGCTTCGAGTTTCGAGAAGCCAGAAGCTTAGCCTATTTCTGCCGTACTTCCTTACATACTCACAAAATTTGAGCTTTATCTGCTGCGCACTTTTAGAAAAAATAGGTTTCGAAATTTTGAGCTGTGGTAAGAAGATTTCATTGAATCAGAGCGAATTTCTTTGAAATTAATGAAAAAGGTTCACTGATTTAACGAAATGTTTCTTTCAATCAATGTCACTACTTTTCATTGAGTTTGAGATCTTTAAAAAAAAGATAGTATTGAAATTCAAGTATTTCATTTCATTGGCAAAGATTTCCGTGAATCAATGAAACTTTTTCTCTCGGTGTAGCAGAATCTTTCTCCTATTTGATTCCGTTCCAAACGAAAATTCCAAAAATACTCTAAAATTTTAACCTCTTCATAGATTTGGCTCGAAATGTCAATCGTCCTTGAACATTACTTTAGTTGTAAAGAAATACTTATCTTCGCATCTCAAAATTTGTGCTTACAGACATTTTTCGACAAAAATTCGAAACGCCATGTAGTTTAAATGTCTGTACATAAATCTTGATAAAAATAACGGTAAATAAAGAGGTCGTGCTGCTTTATTTCAGTGCAAAATTTCAGCTCTGGAATTGAAGCCGTTCTTAAGTTGTCAAAATTGGAATAGAATTTTACAGGCAACTACTCACACAAAATTTCACTATGGTAAAAATCAAACTTTCCTCTAAGAGAAAGCAAAAAAAACCAATGAACCCAGGGAAAAAATGACATATATATCCTATTTGTCATTTGTTATTTTTTTTATTACTTATCAAGTTATGCAAGCTTTCTTATGTGCAGTTGGTAATTAGGTACTATTACTGCTATAGTATAATATATAATTACTATGGTAAAAATCAATGTTTCCTCTAAGAAAAAGTAAAAAAAAGAAAAACACCAATGAACCCAGGAAAAAAGACATAGGGTAGAAGTACCGGTTGTGGCCACCCCTACACTTAAATACGTTTTTCGCGGCTATTTTAAGGGGGGGGGGAGTCAGGTCAAAAATGTAAAAAAATGTTGCCCTGGATATGGCCATGATAATATAATCATTAATTTTTCGTTAATTATTACACAATCAATTCATAAATTCGTAAAGAAGAAACAAAAAAAAACGAAAAAACGCTAAGAAAAATATATCCTTAGAAATGTATAGTAAAAAAGAAGGTAAAGCGTTGGAACACGTTTCATGTTGAAGATTCCCATCATTATTCAATGCGAAAATCTACTTTTGGAAAGAACTCTGGCAAAAGTAAACATAAAAGTGTAAAGAGTAAAACATTAATATAATGTATGACTATTTGTGACAAAGAAAGCTGCTACGAAAAAGTGCAAAACGAAGGAAACGAATGTCAAAAAAGGTTAGTTAGGTTCACAGATGGCATCTGTGCTTTAAAGACATTTTCGTGTAGAGAAATTGGATGCTTTCATAAGAATACGATTTTGATTTATTAAACACACCTTAAAAAACGTTTAAAGTGCAATGAATATTGAGTTATTTTAATTTTAAGCATGGTCAAAACCGGTACATTACTGTGGCCAAAACCGGTGCATAGGTGGCCAGAACTGGTAAAATGGCTATGCTCCTACTTTTTTCTATTTTCCAGTGTTTTGTCGATACATATGAAGATTTTAATGCTAGAAATCTGAAATTATATTCTTTTCAGATATGAAAAGTATAAGTCCGAAACAGTTTTATGATATTTGGTCCCAATCACAAGTACTTGAAAATGAGAACATTCTTAAAGTGGCCACAACCGGTACTTCTACCCTATAAAAATGCTCCATTTTTTGTATTCGTCCTGGGCCATTTTTGTATATCTGATCCAGTTTCAAGCTTTCTTATGTGCAATTGGAAATCAGTTACATTTTCATCACTTTCAGTTAAATCTGGCTACTCAAGTAATAATGTATAGAAACTAGTTATCGTTTATTACGTTCGACTAATTTGAGTGATGAGGCTATCTTACTCACGGCACTCCTGACTCACCGCTTCGGTGGTAACGACAAATCCGGTTAACATTGTTAGATCCTACATTATCGCATGAAGTAGTGCTGCAGCAGTGTTCATGGGGCCGTAAAACTGGAGAACGATTCGACTCTGACGAGATAGTGAGTACAACGAGGTACCTTCACCACGCCCCATACACGCGAATTTAACCTACATGTAGATACATGTATACAACTTCCCATTTTGGCTTCGTCTTTCGTCAGCATGCAATCCGAAATACGAACGTTTACACAGATACTAACCCTACGAAGATATATGGAACTCTTCGTGCCAAGTACAATTGTTATTGTTTTATTTTGGATGACCCAGTAAATGGGAGAACGCTTCATGATCTCACAAAATGGTACATGGCACAAGTTCTCTCGTATCTTAAGTGCCATGAAGTAACGAAGGTGGTTTAGCGTGGAATTCACCGTATATCTATACATATACATGTACATTGGGATGGTTGAGAAGAAAAACGTTTCGGTTGTAATGAATCTCCCATTCATACTTAAAACGATAGAAGAACTCCGATGGACAATGAAATATATACAAAAATATATATGATATAATCAACTTTTCGGCGGATAATACATTTTTTTTGTATACTAGCAGCGAATGCGCACTTCGCGCGCTAACCGTCAAACCTCGGTATTAAATTTTTTTTAGTGTACTGTGACTTTTACAGATTATCGTAACTTGCATTTTCGATATGAAGCATTCTCTGTCAATTCAGCCACTTTCTTTCGACCCTCTCCGATTTGCCCTCTAATTGATTATATGAATGAACCACTAAAAGACACTCTATGTGAATTTTTTCAGATTTTTAAAAATAATTTTTAAGAAAATGGCTTTTTTTATTTAAGTGCAATTATCTCAGGATTTTGAAGTTACTGAAAAAAAATGTCTGCACATAAAAGTTGTCGTTTATTGTTAGCTTTCGAGCGGAATATTCCAAATAATTGTCATGTTCCTGTGATTATGATTTTTTTCCGAAAAATGGAGGAATTATTTTTTAATTAAAAAAAGGATATTTTTTTTTACTGAAAAAATTACAGAGTATTGTTGCTCGACTGTTGATACCACAAAAAAATCGCCAGAGTGGCACCGATCGATCTTCTGGTGTTAAAAAATGCATTTGTGTGAAGGTTCCGAAAAACGGGGGCATTATTATTTTTTTGATAAAAAAAGGTCACTTTTTTTTGGCTAATACAATTACAGAGTATTCTTTCATGACTGTACACTGTAAAAAAAAAAGGAATTTTCGTACACCAACAACTATGAAATTTCAAAACCTGGTATATAAAATAGAAATTAATATACTTTATCTAGTAAATATACCAACGGTATACGAAATTTAGCAAAAGTAAATGAATTTTCATATAACTGATATTTAAAATTACAATACATGTCTATTAGAAAGACTATTCATAGACCGGTATATTAAAATTAGTGTACAAGTTCGCAAATTTAGAGGCTGACTAAATATTGAATAGACAATTACATATTAAAAGTAGGTCTTCGTGATAATTTAAATTTCTAAAACATTATTTCAAAATGAAAAGATTAAAAACCTCGAAATCTCGGACACAAGTATCTCTTAAAATTAGCATGCGTTGTAGATATCTGAAGACCTATGTGAACATTAATATACGGTCATTAGAAATTAATAAATACGCGTTGGAATTTTCGGAGCTAATACTTTGTAATTCTAAGAAAGATTTTAATTTTTAAATACGCGTGTGCCAAGGCAACTATTTATAGACCGGTGTTTTAAAATCAGTGCAGAGTTTTGTAAAATTCTGTACTTGAATATAAAAATATTATACTTTTTTATATGAATAGGAAGAGTCACCTGTTCTTTAAATTTCACTAACTGAACCAAACTGGTAAAGTGTCACAATCTTTTACAATTTGTTGGCATAAGTATATTAAAACTAACATCCAATGTGATTACCCAAAGCCTTGTTTGGGTATTCATATACCGTTATTCGAAATTAATAACCGCGTTTAACGATTTCCAGTATGGACCGTCAGTGTAAACTAGGCGGTTAACGAACTTAGTACTGACAGTCAGAGTCAGCTAGGCGGTCACCCATCCTAGTACAGACCCTGAGGACAGTCAGACGGTCACTCACCCAAATACTAATTAACTAATTCGCGTAAAAAATGAAACAAGCAACTTCGTTCAATATATTTATAGATAGTAATAACGTAGCCTATTTGATATAACCGATTGCCGTAAAAATAACAGAACGTGCTTTTATTATTACCATATCAGACGCAATCACATAAATCTAAAAATATCTGACTATATTACACTAATTTCATTTTATATTTCATATTACCGACAATCAAATAGATATAAAAAATTGTTCAATCATATGATCTGAATGGCCGAGTGAGCTAAGGCGCAACGCAACAACACCAACCGGAGGGTCCCAGGTTCGATTCCCGAACAGTGTAAAAAAAATTAAATATGTTTTTCAACGATTAATATGTACCAACATGTAGACAAAGATGTAATATGTAATTAAAAGTGGAGAAAAACTCGATTGAACACGTAGAAATAAATATTTTTTAATTAAATTTCTTTGCTACACCAACATACTAAATTTAAAGAAAAATGCATGTTAAAAATAGTATACCGTATATACTACCATACTAAATTTTACAGTAGAATGCATATTGAAATTAGTATACAGTACGTGAAAAAAACTATTCACCCGTTTGTGAATTTTAATGTACGTAACTTATAATAATTGGTGAAAATATTGTAAACCTCGAACACATTTTTCCATTAATAACGAAGATTTCTATTTAATTATCGTATACCGATTCTTTAAATATTACAGATTTATGTATATGAAAATTAATATGCGGTATATGCATCCGAGCTTCCAATACCGGTATAGTAATTTTCATACAAACATTTTTTTCAGTGTATATATTGCAAAAAAATCATCAGAGTGGCAAGGATCGAGCTTACGGTATTAAAAAAAATTATTCGTGTAGAAGTTTCGAAAAACGGGGGAATTATTTGTTTTTATACCGGAAGCTCGATCCGTACCACTCTGATGATTTTTTTTGCAATATCTACAGTCATGCAAGAATACTCTGTAATTTTATTAGCCAAAAAAAGTAACTTTTTTTTATCAAAAAAATAATAATGCCCCCGTTTTTCGGAACTTTTATACAAATGCATTTTTTAATACCAGAAGATCGATCGGTGCCACTCTGACGATTTTTTTGTGATATTAACAGTCATGTAGCAATACTTTGTAATTTTTTCAGTAAAAAAAAATCCTTTTTTTAATTAAAAAATAATTCCTCCATTTTTCGGAAAAAAATCACACTCACAGGAACGTGACAATTATTTGGAATATTCCGCTCGAAAGCTAACAATAAACGACAACTTTTATGTGGTGACATTTTTTTTCAGTAACTTCAAAATTCTGAGATATTTGCACTTGAATAAAAAAAGTCATTGTCTGAAAAATTATTTTAAATAATCTGAAAAAATTCACATAGAGTGTCTTTTAGTGGTACATTCATATAACCAATTACAGGGCAAATCGGAGAGGGTCGAAAAAAAAGTGGCTGAATTGACAGAGAATGCTACATATAAGAACTGCCATTTTATTAATTTCGTGAATTCTGAAATCAGAAATGAAAAAAGGCTCGATATTTTAAATCATGGTAAAAAGGCATGTAACCGGTACTTTTCGAGGTACATTATGCGACTTGCGATCGATAGTGAAGGCCAAAATTTTATATCTTGAAAAAAAAATAATTTAGGTTCTTTAGGTTGGATTTTCCGACCAAAAGTCGGATCTGTGAATTCTGGAATCAGAAACGACCAAAAGTGACTTTTTAAAAAAATCATCGTAAAAAGGCATTTACGAACAACATTTACGGAACAAATAAAATGACAACAACAGCTATATCGAAAATGCGAGATATTTCATCCACTGATTTTTAAGAGGGATTTTGGATATACCTCAGATATATTTTTCTTTGGATATATATCTCAGATATATTTAATATCAAAATTGTATATTTCCGAATGTACTTTATTTCTATGGGGGCATACATAACGCGTTTACTCCGGGAATTAATAAGAAAAAGATTATAGCGACATAAAAAAATGCACTTCGGTTCCAGACTCATTTCGAATAAGTAGAATATTTGTTTTCATTAATACACTAAAAAAAATAACAGCATAAAAAATAATGGCTGGAAAAAATATTTAAACAATATGTGTTTATTAAAATACACATATTTGTCTATTTTAATAAAACATGTTTTATTAGAAATATATTTTTTCTCTGTGTACACTGTTAGAAATTTTTGTATGAAAATTAATATAAAGTATTGGAAGTTTTTTTGCGGATACGCGTATATTAAATTTAATACACAAATGTTAATTAATATACAAATAAATTGTTGTAGAATTAATGTACAGTATACTAAATACTTCATAAAAGTTGTGTTTATAATATAATTATTGGAATTTTACAACATATCTGTATATTAAATGAAATTTAATATACTGTGTCTGCAAAAGAATTTCCAATACATATATTAATTTTCAAAATATTTTTAACAGTGTATATAATTTTCTTTTATATATACCCATTTTTTTTTTTTTTTTTTTTTTGGGAGCATTAATAGTGAAAAAAAAATGTTTTACATATTCGCAATTAACCTGGAACCGAACTTGCATGGTTAATACCATGGTTACCATGGTCTTCGTTGCAGTGAACTCGTTATTCACTTTTGTTCAAATTATCGGAATACCGGTACTTCACTCAGTAACTCAATGTAGGATGTACCAAAGTTAATGGTAAATAGAACGAGGAAAAGAGAAACTGTGTTAGTAGATTGTCGCATCACTCAAATTATCCGATACCGAAATTTACGACATGTAGTAATTACTAATATCGCATGAAAATTATGCACTGCCGGAAGCGCCGTTTTCTGCTAATTGCAACGAATGATATCAAATTCGGAAAATCGTATAGTGGATCGATAAATGGTTATAATTTACGGTCCTATAATTTCGTATAAAATGCATAGGACATTTCATACTAAATCTAAATTTCAAAATTATATTTATCATTTCGTTTATTTTATTTTATATATTACACATTTTACATTTAGGGCAAAAAAGTAATTGAATGTTTATGAAAATGTATCTTATATACTACACATTTTACGTATAGGGCAAAAAAGTAATTGAATGAAAAATAACTAGAAATTGTCTGAATAAAAATAGTGAAATAATGGCGTTATTAAAAAAAAAACACTTTTTAAATTTTTACTTGTAAACAAATATTTCTTCCCTGTAATTAAAACATAGAATACATTCATGATGGGCTACCATAATTTATAAACTTTTTACACTGTTAAAAAAATCTGTATTAAAATTAATACAAAAGTGTTTGAAGTTTTCTTGCAGATACCGTATATGAAATTTTGTATACATGTGTATATGAAAAATCATAACATTTAGAGGAATATTAAAATTCAACGTTATTAAGATTTAATGTCAATATGACCATATGCATAAACTGTGCATTAAATTTCATAAACATGTATGATGAATTTTCATATGAGCGGTATCTGAAAACTCAAGCACATATGTGTTGGAAATTTAAAGTGGACATAAAAACAATTTTAAAAAATAGAAATCTTATTCGGACATTATTTTTTCAAACAAATTATGTCATCAGAAATTGTTGGGTATTGGTTTTCGCCGCAGAAAATTTTTCGCTTACACTGGGGTTTGAACCTACGACCTACCTACCTAAGTACCTAACAACGCACGCACGCTACCAACTATGCTATCAAGGACTTAGTAATTTTGTATATCTAAATGGCATAAGAGTTGTATAACTATTATTCTCTCAAGCATACTTATAATTGACATAACAAAATATTCAATTGATTGTAATCAGAGCGCGAAGTGGGTTGGAAATATTTTCAAGTGAACATAATTTTTAGACGAACGGGATCTTTTTCTCACGAGGAAGCTCAGGTATCCGGATTTTCGAAAAAATTATATCCACAGACCTGTGAAGTTCTGGCAACAAGCATAAATCAAACATAAATTTGCCGCAATAGCAGCGCGAGATGCTCCAGTGTTTAAAAAAATCGATTTTGGAAATCTCGAGTAACTTATCAGAAGTCGATGCTAAGTAATAAGTGTTAGCGATCTAGAGCGGGTTTTTTTTCGTTGTTGGAAAATGTGTATTAAATTTCAAATCAGTCACTAAAAATCCAAAATTTCATGTTGATTTTCATGTACTAATATAGTAATGATTGATTTAGTAACCATGTGTTATAATTTTATATCGCCGGATTGGTAAAATCCATCCACGCATATTAAATTTACTGTGCAACTATATTAATGTTTATTTTCTATACCGAGTTTTGTAAATTTCTCATACGTTTGTGTCGCAAAAACACAAACATTTTGCAAAAAGTAGTACACCTATATGGGCAAAACTGCAAATACTTTGACGGGTATTTTTCAACATTAGTAACTGAAATTTTGATAACTTTGATCTTAAATGTAATGCGACAATTTGTATTAAATTTCAAATCGGGCACTAAAATTCCTAAAATGCATGTTGATTTTCATGTACTGATTTAGTAATTATTGATTTAATAATCATGTATTGTAATTTTCGATCACCGGATTATCGAAATTCATTGATCTGTATTAAATTTATTATGTAAACATATTAATTTCGATTTCCTATACCAAGTTTTACAAAATTCATACACGTTTGTATAGGAAAAATTCGAACATTTTTTACAGTGTACATAATTTTTAAATTGGAATTAAAAAGGATGTTTCGAAAAATATATTTATTATAAAAAATAGATACTTTTGTGAACAATAAATTCTTGCAAAAATTTGCACATAATTTTTCTCTTGTGTTGGATATTGTGATGTTTGGATAATATGATTATTTCTACGTGATATAACTGGCGAGAAGCATATCAGGGAGAATTGTGTAAGCGATCAAGACAAAACAGAGGGTAACGTCTGATTTGGTACGACGTTAATGCATTAAATATATTGACCGAAGGGTTGAAACGCCACGTAGGGGTGTTGAATATCGCCCGCTAACTCCTCTCAGCTCGTTTGCCAACTTCCTTGCACAAGAGTTTATATAGCGCAGAAATACTATGTACCGTCTAGTATTATACGAGCCACGTCATTGAGAAAGCTATTTCTCGTGCTATGGGCGGGATGAACGATCGTTGGGTCACTACATCCTTTACGGCAAATCCTTTGGATGCCTGAAGATCTAGAACTAAGCTTAAGTACTACATATCTTCATATAGGATAATGACCGTAAAAAGCCAAACAATTCAACGACCGGAAGTGTAATCAATTATAATAAACCGGTTTCTAGGACTTTTTATCATTGACAATCTTTTTGTCTCGAAAATGATTAATGAATTTCCAGTAAAGATAAAATAAAAGATTAATTGATTGGTTCTTATATGTATGTCTGAATAAATGGCACAGTGAAGATATTTACGAAAAGATTTTCAATTATAATGTTTAATTAATAAGTAACAAAAAAAGGTGAAACAAATTTGCAAGGAACTTTTTTTATGCTGATTTTTCTAAATACATATCAGTTTTTGATTAATTTTTTTACGATAAAAATCGTTACACTGTCCAAATAAATATTTGGATAGATAAAAACATTTCAAAAGTTATAGTGGTTGAACTGACGACGAATGGCTCATAAGAAAAAGCAACTCATTAGACAAAAATGGCGGGAAGTGTAATCAATTTTAATAAACCGGTTTCTAAGAGTTTTTGTCGTTGACTTTTGTCTTGAAAATGATTAATGCTTTTTCAGTAATGATAAAATAGAAGATTAATCGACTGGTTCTTATAGATCTGGATAAAAGTCAAAGTGAAGTTATTTAAGAAGAGATCATCAGTTATAATGAATGCCAAATAGTTATTAATTTATTAGTAACAAAAAAGTATTAAACAAACTTGCAGGGAACTTTTTTTATGCAATGAATTCGCTGATTTTTCCAAATACATATAAATTTCTAATTTGCTTCTTACGATTTCAAATTTTTTTTTATTTAAAAAAAATAATTGGAAAGTTTCTAAATTCGGATATATTTCTGAGATAAGGTTAGACGAAAATATATAGACAAAAAAAGGCCTTATCTATTAAAGGGAGGGAGTCAGGTAAAAAAAAATTGATTTTGGAAATTCAATATCATCCAAATCCTATTGCATATAAAAATGCCCAACGCACTATATTGTTGGTACTCGATGAAAGGATTTTTTACTGTCGTCTCACTTGCATATGCTTTCCAATATTATCAAGCAAAGTTCTTAGGTTTTCCATTCTGCGCATGATTCAGATCAAACTACTAGGCAGATTGGAATGGTTGACGGCTCATTTTCTTCTTCATGAAAAGATACACCGGCTAAATGGAGAAAATGTTAATAAAAGGTAATATTTTTTAAGTGACATAATTATTAATAAATAAATTTTATGTTATTTTCTAAATCAGTGATTATCTTTGCTTTCAGAATAAAAAAAAATAGTTTGCTCCATTTAGCCGGTGTATATTTTCATGAAGAAGAAAATGAGACGTCAACCATTCCAATCTGCCTAGTAGTTTGATCTGAATCATGCGCAGAATGGAAAACCTAAGAACTTTGCTTAAGGTAATATTCAAAAGCATATGCAAGTCAGACGACAGTAAAAAATCCTTTCATCGAGTACCAACAATATAGTGCATTGGGTATTTTTATATGCAATAGGATTTGGATGATATTGAATTTCCAAAATCAATTTTTTTGACCTGACTCCCTCCCCTTAATATTTAACTAGATTTTTAACTTAAGTCTTAAATGTTCAATTTTTGCACATAAAAGTTAATTAAAGAGAAAGCAGCTTAATCCTTGATCAAAATATATCAAAAAACCTTTTTATTATCTACCATTATTTTCCTTCTTATTTTAGTTTTCTCTAATTTCATGCATAACAATTCAACAGAAAATTTTGCGTAAACCAAAAAAAATAATAATCGCAAATCGCTTTCTACTAAATAAAAAATATTAACATCTAAAAAATATTATCTCGAGCAGAAAACCTCTAAAGTATAACGTCGCGCGAAAAATGATAGCCCGAAAAGTTGTTGTATTAATGAAAAATTGTTGCTACCATTTCATGCGTAAAGTTGAATGAATAAAAAAATGTTTCATCGTGAGTCAGAAAATAGCAATAACAGAAATTTCGTATTACAGTTTCACAAACTCCGCAAAATTAAACAAAGTAAAGAAAAGTTTTATCACTTAAGCTTGCGCACTATCACTATCCACCAGATCTCAAGGATGTTAAATTAATTTCAAAATTTCTCTGCGAATGACGCAATAAATAGTCCGAGTCATAAAGCTGGAAAGCCAACTATTTCGCTTTCCGTTTCTTGTTCTTCGGTATTAACTCTGTATGGTATATATTGTATAATACAACGAGCTCCTTTCTACCGCTACGCACACCACCTTTAGCCCTCCCTCCCCCCTTCTTCTCCACCGACGTTGAATTACGAAACCGAACTGAGAAAACAGTTGCAAGTCGTTCGTTTCCTTACCGCAGCCGGAAATAACCAGCGCGAATCGCAATTCGCTTCCTCGTTACGCGGGACATTAATTTCTGCGCGTCTGGTGGACTGTTAAGGGGGTTACGGTGTGCAGAGGACCAAGTGAGCAAAGAGTGCACCGAGAGAAGTTGCAAAGAGGGGTTGAAAGAAGAAGGAGAGAGTTGGGGTTGAAGGGGAGGAGGACGAAGGGGTTGAAGGGGGTGCAACAACGGTGGTGCAGTCTTTGTGTGTTGCGAAACCATAATTTATCGTTGTGGCGAAACACGGTGGCCGTCGTTGCGGAA
Organism: Ephialtes manifestator; assembly: GCA_963970395.1. NCBI lineage: Eukaryota > Metazoa > Arthropoda > Insecta > Hymenoptera > Ichneumonidae > Ephialtes > Ephialtes manifestator. The sequence continues at coordinate 15,913,335 of OZ019977.1, read as the reverse complement.
ACCGCCGCTTGAGAAGCGAGAAGTAATCACGGAACAAAGTTGCAAGACTCTCTAATCGAATTCCGGAGATTGCGGCTCGTGGTTGCTGAGTGGAGGCAGAGACAATTGTGCAGAATCTAGGAATAAAGGGCCAAGGGTATAGAGAGAAAGTAACGAAGAAGTGAAACCAAAACAAAAAGAAAAAAAAGGTATAAATGTGTCGGACAGAGAGCCGAACCATCTGCTCGTTCGTGAGCCGAATAATGATCGGCCGACAGAGCTTTGTTCTTTTCGTGGTGGAGGATTGAAAAGATAGTCGTTCATTCGCTCGCTCTCGATATCTGCCTCGATTTAGCGTTTCAATTTTCCGTCCGAATGCGTTTCAACGAATTTTCAACGATGCGTCATACCGCTTTACGCAATCTTTCTTTTTTGTCACTGGTAACGGGGTTCTACTGTAGTTTAGGTTTTTTTTTTGGTTGTGGCGAGTGACGAAGGAATAAATTGATGGAGTTTCGCATGGGTTGTCCACGGGAAGGTGGAATCAATCATGCGTTTACATTTTGGAAAAAAGTAACTATGTTGGTAGATTTTCGCATCACTCAAATTATTCGTTAAAGAAATTTATGACATGTATAGTAATTAATAATATCGCATGGAAATTATGCACTACCGGCAGCGCCATTTTCTGCTAATTGCAACGAATGGTATGAAATTCGGAAAATCGTATAGTGGATCGGTAAATGGATAGAATTTATGGTCCTATATAATCTCTCTATATTATAAAAAGATCTCGCCGCCGCCGCCGCCGCCGCCGTGTCAAGAATCAAGGGACTTAGAATAATTCGGGCTCGGGGCTTGGCGGAAAGGGGTGGGGCTAGCCCCAACCCCTGGGGCTAGCCCCAGGGTTGGGGCCCCATTATTATAGAATTATTCTAAGTCCTTTTCCAAAAACATAGGTCCCCCAAGGCTGCGGGCCCCTTTGGGGGGGCGGGGGGGGGGGGCACCCTTAGCGGGGGGTACCCTTCGGGAGGGCACCCTTCGGGGGGGGGGGGGGCACCTTTTGGGGGGGGGGGGGGCGATTGCGAGAGCGCACAGCGCGCGAGCCGCAATAAAATCCTAGTTTCATATACATATGCCATGCATTTCATACTAAATCTAAATTTGAAAATTATATTTATCGTTTCGTTTGTTTTATTTTATACATTACACATTTTATATTTTGATAAATACACGGACCCATGTAGAAATCAGTCTGGGCGTCCCAGTTTGAAACTCGATTCTGGTCGGGATTGGCTCGGGTTTCCATAAATGGGTTATCCAACTTGGAATCTGAATAGTTCCCAAATAGATTTCCGGTTACGCACTCGATGATAGTTTATCATCGATTAGGATTTGCTAGGGTTACGCTAAGAGAGCCGTCCTATTTAGAATCGGGATGGATTCCGAATCGGGACCCAATTCTGAACGACGAGCTGTATTACCGTGCATCGGGATTTGTTAGGGTTATCGTAAGAGGGGTTCTACTTGGATTCTAAATAGAATCCAGATCGTCTTCCCGTTACTCATCGATTTGTGCGGAACTAATTTTACTTCACTCTTTATGCAGTAAAATGTTATAGAATACACGTACGAAAAACTTTTCTTTAACTCGCGTGATTGCAACAACGTGTGCGGTTCATGTGTCCCCAGACGCGTTCTCGTCGCTGCCCATGCAGAAATTTCGACAGGGATCCAGCTGGAACCAGCTTGGCATTCCCATCTTTCGACAAGGATCCAGGTGGACCCAGACTAGTATGCCCATCTAACGGCTGGAATCCCGTCAGCCATCGGATCGGATCCCAGTTCAAGATCCCGATCGGTATACAGTTTCCGCGCGTTACATCCCATGTCTGGAATGCGATCCGATGATGGACTGGAATCCGACCGGAAGATAGGAATACCAGGCAGGATCCAGCTGGATCCCTGCCGAAATTTCTGCATGGGTATACGGCAAAAAAGTAATTAAACGAAAAAAAACTACAAATTTTCTAAATAAAAATAGTGCAATATGTCGCTGGTATCGAGGTTCTACTGTAGTTCAGGTTTTTTTCGGTTGTGGCGAGTGACGAAGAAATAAATTAATGGAGTTTCGCATGGGTTGTCCATCGGACGATGGAATCAATCATGCGTTTTTATTTCGAGTAGTAAATTTACGAGGTTACCTCAAAAATAGATTGAAGCCTTTTCAATGGCAGTTCTAATAGCTTGAATAGGGTAGAAGGTAGAAAATAATCTCTTTAGCACATTCCATATGCTTGATTTTTTCAGTTTTTTATCTCATCGAAAACTGTTCGTAATTCTTTCTCAATCTCCCTCGAACTTATGCGACGTCAGGCACGATGCTCATACTACCTTAAGTATTTTCCCATTTTCAAGTGTTTGTAATTGGGACCAAATATCATAAAACGGTATTGCACCTATACTTTTCGTATCTGAGAAGAATATATTTTCAGATTTCTAATTCTATTTCTAGTTCTAGGATTAGAATTAGTATTTCTAATTCTAATCCTAATACCAATGTATATTTATTAAATTCAAATAAAAATCTTCATATGTGTCGAGAAAATAGATAAAAGTTAAAATTTTTAACTTTTATTCTTTAAACTTTAACTGAAAACCACATTTAAAAAAAATGTCCGTACATTTTTAAATAGCGCACGTTAACAATATAAAATATTGGTAAATAAATATTTTTGCCCGTTCTGAAAATTATCTACAAATTAATTCCCAATTAATTGACCGCTAATAATTTCCACGACGATTTCTGTGAGTGCATTACAAAATCTCATCCGCAGCTCTCCACATAATTATATTAAGTTCGACCCAGAAAAAAAGGATGCAAAGTAGAACCTTGCACATTGCTTCCTCATTATTTTTCACGTTTTACAAAGCTATCTCGATGAGGAAGTATGTTACTGAATTTTTGGCTATCTCATAGAGGACGCTTTGTAAAACGCGAAAAATAATGAGGAAGCAATGTGCAAGGTTCTACTTTGCTTCCTTGTTTTAATTAGATAAATATACATGTTGTGGATACGCTTTTTCTATTTTGTTATTACGTTATTTCGTGATTATTAGAGCGTTTCCGAAAGTGAATGTGATAATGGATATTTTAAAAAATAATTCAACATTCCATAAAATTAATTTCATACCGTTCGTCACTAAATTATACATATATAATACCTGAATATTGTTTTATTTATATACAAAATTTGAGCTCGCTATCTTAAGTTTTGCAAAAGTTACAATAGAGCGATAATATCAATTTTTTGAAAAATTCAAAACATCATAAAATTTTAACGATTCATCCGATCTTAACCAAATTCAATAGCGATCACCGGCGTATGAAAGCTCACATTCATACCAATTTTAAGATCAATATCTCGAAAATTGAAAGAGTTATCGCGTAAACAGACATTTTCCAAAAAATTAAAAAACGCGTAATAATTTAACGATGGAGTGGATTTTAACAAAAATCTGTATGAACGATGAGGCTTGATCCCTCTATCTATGGTCCAAATTTCAGCTTGATATCTCAAGGCATTCCCGAGTTATAAAGGTTTACATTTTTCGATCGTGTAACATACACACATACACACACACACACACACCCACACACATACAGACATTTTTTCTAAATCACTTTTCTCGACGTTTTGGACCATTCTGAGTGTACTAACATGAAAATATCGAAGAAAAATTTTTTCACGAAAACAAAGCTTCCACTATGAGGAAGCAAAAAGAATTTCCCCTAAGCCAACAAACCACTTGTGCCCTTCAAATTCCCACCGATGGTTGTAATAATAATGCAGTGCTGTTTTCGAAGTTGGACGATTTCACTGGTTTCGTTGCCTCATTCGGCACGTACCAGATTCTCGAGGACATCGTCGAAAGTGGTTTGTCCGACCAATGCCCGACCTTATCTACTGGCTTCACGTAGTACGAGTTCTTCTTGGCCCTTGGAGACCTTTGGATTCACCAGCAGTAGAAAAGGGGGCGTTGGAGATCACGACATCTATACAGCATATCGAGAGCAGACGTTATTACACCGTTACAGAAACTGTGCCACTTTCGACCACGACGAACGATGTCATGGTGGAAAATTCTCTCTTCTTATCCTTTATACCTTTATTCTCATATCCTCATGACGTTATCGTTGTCCTTTTCCAGGGAAGACCCGAGAGTCTAGATTTTTACGTATAACCGCGTGAAGTCTCCCCTATTTTATATACTACGTACGTTGTTCAGTAGTTGTAGGTTTATATGCATGTGTCTCACCATCGTATATGTGATACACGTACGAAGGGTACTAAAAACTGAAAGCCCTTTCCCCTTTCCAGCTCTATTTCCCTCCAGCCAATTTCGTCTTGCTATAATTCACTACTTCTCTACTTATCCAGGAAAGTATCGAGGATTTTGTGAAGTTTCGTACAGTACGTAACTTCAGTGGATTATTCGATATGAGGTTAAGGCCTTTCGTGAAAAGGCACCATATTTTGGAGGACTCGGAACATGTGGTACCCATTTATTTGATATAATCGCTGAAGTTCCTTTATCGTCGGCGGGACATCTGCTGTTAAGCTGGGACCGCAGAGATGGTCAAGAATTTTTTTATTACGAATTAAAGGGGATTTTGGTCAATTGTGAAATGCCTACTACTGAGTGACAAATATTTGAAAGCTTCAAGTGGTGCTATATTGTATTTCAGGCAGAGAATATTTGGAATTTCATTTGTATTTTGTCGAAAAATTGGAATCTCGCACAGATTTTCGTCGAAAATTTAATGATCAAGTCAAATTTGTCAAAAATTTGAACTTCTAGCTAAACTTTATCGAAAATTTTATGTTTAAATCAAATTTTGTAGAAAATGTGGTACTTAAATTAAGTTTTGTCGAAAATTTGGTGCAGAAATTAAATTTTGTCGAAAATTTGGTGCTCAAATTAAATTTTGTCGAAAATTTGATGTTTAAGTCAAATTTTGTCGATAATTTGACGCTCAAGTAAAATTTTGTACAAAAATTAAGTCAAATTTTATACAAAATTTAAGTCAAATTTTATACAAAATTTAAGTCAAATTTTATACAAAATTTAAGTCAAATTTTATACAAAATTTAAGTCAAATTTTATACAAAATTTAAGTCAAATTTTATACAAAATTTAAGTCAAATTTTATACAAAATTTAAGTCAAATTTTATACAAAATTTAAGTCAAATTTTATACAAAATTTAAGTCAAATTTTATACAAAATTTAAGTCAAGTTTTGTAGAAAATTTAAGTCAAATTTTGTAGAAAATTTAAGTCAAATTTTGTAGAAAATTTAAGTCAAATTTCGTAGAAAATTTAAGTCAAATTTCGTAGAAAATTTAAATCACATTTTGTAGAAAATTTTAGTCAAATTTTGTAGAAAATTTTAGTCAACTTTTGTAGAAAATTTTAGTCAAATTTTGTAGAAAATTTTAGTCAAATTTTGTAGAAAATTTAAGTCAAATTTTGTAGAAAATTTTAGTCAAATTTTGTAGAAAATTTAAATCAAATTTTGTAGAAAATTTAAGTCAATTTTTGTAGAAAATTTAAGTCAAGTTTTGTAGAAAATTTAAGTCAAATTTTGTAGAAAATTTAAGTCAAATTTTGTAGAAAATTTAAGTCAAATTTTGTAGAAAATTGAAGTCAATTTTTGTAGAAAATTTAAGTCAAATTTTGTAGAAAATTTAAGTCAAATTTTGTAGAAAATTGAAGTCAAATTTTGTAGAAAAATATGTCAAATTTCGTAGAAAATTTAAGTCAAATTTCGTAGAAAATTTAAGCCAAATTTTGTACAAAATTTTATGTTCAAATAAAATTTAATCGACATTTGTATGTTCAAGTAGAATTTAATTGACAATTGTATGTTCAAGTAAAATTTAATCGAAAATTACATGTTCAAGTAAAATTTCGTCGAAAATGTTATAATTTCATTGAAAATTTTATTCGTTGTTCACAAAATATTCCCGGAATGTTGAAGTTGTTTTTATGCAGATATTTCCATTAGGTTTTAATTTGTTCATAGAATGTAGGACTGGATTTTTTTTCACTGGTTGCAAACACGGCTGCCTAATGGTACAAACAATTACGTCGGTGGAAATCCGTCAGTATGTCCGCGTCTAGAGAAATAGGCTGTCCGGCGAGTGTTCCGGCTTGCGTTTAGTAGATAGTGACGACGTAGTGGTCAGACACGCCAGTGAGTATAGTTAGTCGAGTTAACCTGGTATATACAGGGCGGACCACATACGAGGCTGCATCACTGGCTTGTAGCACGATTTCCCTGTACTCGAGTCTCACGCGTTGGGCACTCGCGACCACGTGCCTAATCGTACCTAACCAAAAGCAACGAGCTATAAATTCGTTTAATTAACGGTTGTGCTGGACTATCGAGTGCCGGGAGGGTAACAGCGGCACGCGGGATATCTCGTTCCGGATACGCCCAGAGTCGTGACAGTTTCTCGTTATTAGTCGTGGGGGTCCAACTCTCCGCCCGCATTTTCCACTCTCATCTCTTCTACCTGCTTTCTGTCTGGCTCTTTGCATCCCCCCAGGGGGGCAGTTAAATCCCCCCGTCGCATTTACCACGATAGATTATACAGCGTAAGCGTGACGCAAAATGTTTTACCGGTCTAGCGCTTTTTCGAGAGTGACGATAAAATCCGCAAACCTCATTTTACTGCACCGAGAGAAAAATATGCAATTCATTTTTATCTCATGGCAACATTTTGAATAAATGTTTATGTGCAAGACTGTTTTATTTATTTTTTTATGTTTAGGTTAATCTTAAATTAGATCGCTTAATTTCCTATCTAATTTGAGTTCAATTACAAATTTCCTACCAAATTTCAGTTCAATTATTAATTTTCTGTATGATTACAAATTTTTCTGTAAAATAACAAAATTTCCTGCAAAAATTACAAATTTTCTGTAAGATTACAAATTTTTCTGTAAAATAACAAATATTTCTGCAAAAACGACAAATTTTCTGTAATATTACAAATTTTCTGTAAAATTACAAATTATCTGCAAAAAAGTACAAATTTTCTGTAAAATTACAAACTTACTGTAAAATTTACAAATTTTCTGTAAAATTACAAACTTACTGTAAAATTTACAAATTTTCTGTAAAATTACAAACTTACTGTAAAATTTACAAATTTTCTGTAAAATTACAAACTTACTGTAAAATTTACAAATTTTCTGTAAAATTACAAATTTTCTGTAAAGTTACAAATTTTCTGTAAGATTCCAAATTTTCTGTAAGATTCCGAATTTTCTGTAATATTACAAATTTTCTGTAAAATTACAAATTATCTGTAAAATTACAAATTATCTGAAAAAAGTACAAATTATCTGAAAAAAGTACAAATTTTCTGTAAAATTTCCATATTATCTGCAAAAAGTACAAATTTTCTGTAAAATTACAAATTTTCTGTAAAATTACAAATTTTCTGTAAAATTACAAATTTTCTGTAAAATTACAAATTTTCTGTAAAATTACAAATTTTCTGTAAAATTACAAATTTTCTGTAAAATTACAAATTTTCTGTAAAATTACAAATTTTCTGTAAAATTACAAATTTTCTGTAAAATTACAAATTGTCTGTAAAATTACAAATTTTCTGTAAAATTACAAATTTTCTGTAAAAATACAAATTTTCTGTAAAATTACAAATTTTCTGTAAAATTAAAAACTTACTGTAAAATTAGAAACTTACTGTAAAATTTACAAATTTTCTGTAAAATTACAAATTTTCTGTAAAATTACAAATTTTCTATAAAATTACAAATTTTCTATAAAATTACAAATTTTCTGTAAAATTACAAATTTTCTGTAAAATTACAAATTTTCTGTAAAATTACAAATTTTCTGTAAAATTACAAATTTTCTGTAAAATTACAAATTTTCTGTAAAATTACAAATTTTCTGTAAAATTACAATTTTTTTTTAAACTTGCAACAATTTACAATTATGCACGAAATTTGTATTAACTTATCTTTATTGGCCGCCAAAAAAAAAATATTCGATAACTGACCTTCCGTATTTTTGGATATCGAAACGATAAATTGATCTGATTTTCACATTAGACAAGCTCAGATAAAAGAAAATACCCTATATAGTCTACGCTGCTTTTCTTCCGTTCAATAACATCAAGGGATGCTATAGTGCACAGTGTATAGTTAGCTTGGGCGTACGCCCAAGATCGTAGATGGACCGGATTACATTATGGACACAAGCTCACTGGCTTAACCAGTTCAGGATGCAGCAAGAGAGAAACCAACAGAATAGGTATAGAGAACGGGATAGCTGGCATGCACCAGGCACCTTGAACCCTCGTGTTCCTCTGTAAGGTTTCTAGTTCGCCTATAGTGGTCGAGCTGCATGGGAAGTCTCGTCTGCAAGCGAAACACGCGTAGCCAACGTAAATGACAAAGTTCTACCTGAAGCTAATCCTAGTAGAAGCAGTATAGACTCCTTGGTGCATACCGGAAGCTGCATACTTGCTACAACAGAGATCTTAAATCTGCATTCATCAAAATTCCCCGAAAAAAAAAAATAAAAATCGGATACATACATTTTCAGATTTATACTTTTTACTGAAACGTCAAAAGGGCATAATTGAACCTAATAAAGCAGAATCCTTAAACCTTTGTGGATGAATTTTTTTTGTAAAAATTATAAACCATTTTCTCAATACAAATAATGGAAAATTATAGCACTTTTGAATTTTTTCTTGAAGTTCGAAAATGCGAGTTTATTTCATGAAATATAAATGAAGAACGCATTTTTACTGACTTTCGACTCTTTGTCAAATTTTTCGAGAATTTTGGAATACATTTTTTTAAATTAACAAAAAAGCTATGATGCAGTTTTAGAATATAAGACAAAAAATGTTATGTATTATGAAAAAAAAGATATGCTGAGTTTTCTGAAAATTAGTAAAACAATTATAAAAAATCTTGTTGGAATTAAAATTACTCAAATAAAAAAAAAAAAAATTCGCGAGTCATCCAAATTCTTATCTCAAACTTTTGCTCGGGATTGTATGCGTGATACATTCTTTAGTTAATGAAACGAGTTTTATTCAACTTAGGGCCATGAAAAATAATTTCCACGCTGAGTAGAAAATTAGTTCAAGGGTTATTGTCGTAACTGCAGCGTCAGCAAAGATGAAATTATGTAAGACGAATAGGTGACGGAAAAGGTAAGAAAGAAAAAAAAATAGACCAAAGAGAAATAGGAGAAAGGAAAAACGACGGGAAAAATAAATACAACCTGCCTTATGCAAACTCGATGGCTTCATAATAGAGTAGCGAGGGACGATTTATAAGCAAGGTACCTCGAACTCTTGCTGTGGTCTTTTTCGTCCTTTACGTAATGTCTTCTTACTCTCTCTCTCTCTGTTACCCTCGTCTCGTCTAATAATTCCGCAGAGTCACCTGTCTCCGAGTTTTAGCATACCATCAAGTTCGCTGTGTTGCTCTTACCACTCTATCTCATTTTTCTCTTTTGCGCTAGTTCCTCTCGTAGTTTTCCTCCTGCAGTATTACTCACGACTTTTGCTAGTCCACCTCTGCTATCAACCGCTGAACTCTCGGGAATGAGCTTTCTTAGGTGGAAATTAATGATTTTCACGCGCACACTATGATGATGCAAAATTATCTTTTCATAGAGAATTCTATATGATGTATATAATGAAAGTAACAGTAAATTTAGTACGCATCGTTGAATTTAACAATCAAGCAGAATTTCTGTTGAAAATAATAATTTTTCATAAACATTGGATACTTTTCTACATAAAAATAGTGATTTTTCGAGTTTTATAAATAATTATTTTGCTTATGAAAAATAGCTTCAAAATTTAAAAAACACTTTGAAAAATGATTTTTTTTTTCGAGGAATTAAAATTAAGAATACTGGAATTGTATTGCTTGTCAACATTTTTTTAGTAAAGTAAAGAAGATATTTTTTTTTAATTGAATGGCTATTTTTGTAATCTGATATGTTGGTACGTTTTTCTGCGATGGGGAATTTAAAAAAAATTACAATAGCAAGAATAGATGGCACCTATTTAATATCTTCTGCATAATCCCGGATACAATCGAACTAAAAATGGATTTTTTCGACTGAGCCAAAAAATTTTACTTTAGAGGGCGTTTTGTGTAGTTGCAAAATTTTGTTGTATTTATTTAATTTTTGTAGAAAAGCACATACACTTTTTTCTAAATGTGATTTCTGCACATTTCGGCCTATTTCAAATCCATGACGAAAAAAAAAATCTTCACCATGATAAGTTTCCTCTACGAGAATGAAGCTATAAACTATATAATTTTGAACCGGAAAGCTTGGAAAACTCTGAGTAATTTCCTGCTTGAAATTTAGTGACCATCCTGCCATTCGTTTCCGTATATTGTTAAAGAGTATTTTTTACGTGCTCGAAACTTATTCTTCTCATCCAAATGACCTCATCTTGGTCTTCCTCATTGTCGTTGTCAGCGCCCACTCCAGCACGTTCGATCCCCTAGATTCTACTCAAACTTTGGTAATGCAGTGAATGCTTACGACCCAAATACAGATATCTTCCTTTCCCCCCTCCCCCTCCCCCCACAATCCTCGTTTTTCCCTCCTCGTTTCGTTAGACTACTTTCCGTGCACTTTCGTCCTTTTCCTTGGCTTCATGTAGAACCTTCGATCTATCGAAATAGAGTTTTGCACTTGGACCATTTCCGAGTCCACAGGAATCGAGATAAAGAAAAGAAGCGAGAGGATATTTTGCAAAGAGCTTGTACACTGATTCCCCAGAGTTCCAATTTTCTTCATTCCCCAGGAGAGTACCAAGAGACACTCGCACTCTCTTGGTTGGTCTTCCTCGTTTATTTCTCTTTCCTTTGGCCTCCACGATTTTCTCGTTTTACAGTACCACCTCACCTTACTTTTCTCCCTATGTACTTCCCCTCACCAAGTCGACCTCCACTTAGAGGAAATCCGGTTCACTATAAATTCTCAATATCGTTTTTCGATTGAGATTCGATACACCAGCCGAGCAACAGAATCCTTCTGTTTTTAACCTCCCGTCCCCAAACCAAGTAAAAATATGGTTAGCTACTTTATTTTCATCTTCTTCTTCATTTCATCATTCTGAGATTCAGAGGGGTATCATTTTTTTTTACCGTCTTTTTTACCTTTTCTCTAAATGTAAATCTTTGAAGGTCTAGAACCTGAAGTATTGAAACGGAATAAAAGATGATGTCATCATTCTGAGATTTAGGAGTTGCATTTTCCCTTATTATTTTCTGGTGTCTCATTATCGGATTGTTCTTTTCACTAGATATTTCAACCCTTCAAAGGTTAAGATCCTTGCTCACAGAATTTTTTTTTCCCTAATTGATATGTTTATGAGTCAAAATAGTGGAAAAGGAACTTTTGATAATTACTTTCTATTTATTTTTAAAAGTAAATGCGTTTTTCTATGTACTTCTCTTCACCAAGTCGACCTCCACTTAAAGGAAATCTGGTTCACTATAAATTCTCAATATCGTTTTTCGATTGAGATTCGATACACCAGCCGAGCAACAGAATCCTTCTGTTTTTAACCTCCCGTCCCCAAACCAAGTAAAAATATGGTTAGCTACTTTATTTTTATCATCTTCTTCATTTCATCATTCTGAGATTCAGAGGAGCATCATTTTTCGTTATCGTCTTTTTTACCTTTTCTCTAAATGTAAATCTTTGAAGGTCTAGAACCTCAAGTATTCAAACGGGACAAAAGATGATGTCATAATTCTGAGATTTAGGAGTCGCATTTTCGCTTATTATTTTCTGGTGTCCTATTATCGGATTGTTCTTTTCACTAGATATTTCAACCCTTCAAAGGTTAAGATCCTTGCTCAGAGAATTTTTTTTTTTCCTAATTGACATGTTTATGAGTCAAAATAGTGGAAAAGGCACTTTTGATAATTACTTTCTATTTATTTTTAAAAGTAAATGCGTTTTTCTATGTACTTCTCTTCATCAAGTCGACCTCCACTTAAAGGAAATCTGGTTCACTATAAATTCTCAATATCGTTTTTCGATTGAGATTCGATACACCAGCCGAGCAACAGAATCCTTCTGTTTTTAACCTCCCGTCCCCAAACCAAGAAAAATATGGTTAGTTACTTTATTTTCATCTTCTTCTTCGTTTCATCATTCTGAGATTCACAGGAGCATCATTTTTCATTATCGTCTTTTTTACCTTTTCTCTAAATGTAAATCTTTGAAGGTCTAGAACCTCAAGTATTCAAACGGGATAAAAGATGATGTCATCATTCTGAGATTTAGGAGTCGCATTTTCCCTTACCATTTTCTGGTGTCCCATTATCGGATTGTTCTTTTCACTAGATATTTCAACCCTTCAAAGGTTAAGATCCTTGCTCAGAGAATTTTTTTTTCCTAATTGACATGTTTATGAGTCAAAATAGTGGAAAAGGCACTTTTGATAATTACTATCTTTTTATTTTTAATAGTAAATGCGTTTTTCTTTTGTAAAATAAAAATAAGGATACCGCATTTTATTTTCCTCCCTATGTACTTCCCCTCATCAAGTTGACCGCCACTTAGAGAAAATCCGGTTCACTATAAATTCTCAATATCGTTTTCTGATTGAGATTCGATACACCAGCCGAGCAACAGAATCCTTCTGTTTTTAACCTCCCGCCCCCAAACCAAGTAAAAATATGGTTAGCTACTTTATTTTTATTTTCTTCTTCATTTCATCATTCTGAGATTCAGAGGAGTATCATTTTTCGTTATCGTGTTTTTTACCTTTTCTCTAAATGTAAATCTTTGAAGGTCTAGAACCTCAAGTATTGAAACGGAATAAAAGATGATGTCATCATTCTGAGATTTAGGAGTCGCATTTTCCCTTATTATTTTCTGGTATCCCATTATCGGATTGTTCTTTTCATTAGATATTTCAACCCTTCAAAGGTTAAGATCCTTGCTCAGAGAATTTTTTTTTCCTAATTGACATGTTTATGAGTCAAAATAGTGGAAGAGGCACTTTTGATAATTACTTTCTTTTTATTTTTAACAGTAAATGCGTTTTTCTTTTGTAAAATAAATATGAGGATACCGCATTTTATTTTCCTCCCTATGTACTTCCCCTCATCAAGTTGACCGCCACTTAGAGAAAATCCGGTTCACTATAAATTCTCAATATCGTTTTCTGATTGAGATTCGATACACCAGTCGAGCAACAGAATCCTTCTGTTTTTAACCTCCCGTCCCCAAACCAAGTAAAAATATGGTTAGCTACTTTATTTTCATCTTCTTCTTCATTTCATCATTCTGAGATTCAGAGGAGTATCATTTTTCGTTATCGTCTTTTTTACCTTTTCTCTAAATGTAAATCTTTGAAGGTCTAGAACCTCAAGTATTCAAACGGAATAAAAGATAATGTCATCATTCTGAGATTTAGGAGTCGCATTTTCCCTTATCATTTTCTGGTGTCCCATTATCGGATTGTTCTTTTCACTAGATATTTCAACCCTTCAAAGGTTAAGATCCTTGCTCAGAGAATTTTTTTTTTCCTAATTGACATGTTTATGAGTCAAAATAGTGGAAAAGGCACTTTTGATAATTACTTTCTATTCATTTTTAAAAGTAAATGCGTTTTTCTATGTACTTCTCTTCACCAAGTCGACCTCCACTTAAAGGAAATCTGGTTCACTATAAATTCTTAATATCGTTTTTCGATTGAGATTCGATACACCAGCCGAGCAACAGAATCCTTCTGTTTTTAACCTTCCGTCCCCAAACCAAGTAAAAATATGGTTAGCTACTTTATTTTCATCTTCTTCTTCATTTCATCATTCTGAGATTCAGAGGAGCATCATTTTTCGTTATCGTCTTTTTACTTTCTCATCACATACGGAGTATGGATAAAGAGAAAGTATTGCAATCCAAAAAAAATTCGACTTCCAGATTTTGATGGAAATAGATGTTTTGAGTGTCCTAGATTCCAAAAAACACATTACCTCATTTCTGTCCGTCCGTCTGTCTGTCTGTCTGTCTGTCTGTCTGGCGTCTGTATGTGCCGTCCGGAAACACAATAACTTTTGAAAACATCTATGGACTGAAATGAAATTTTTTGTGTGTCTTCTGCATTCAAATCCTGGTTTTGGTATTGAAATCCAATCCAAAATCTCCACTGCTTCTGATACTTTACCTTAAATACAAAATAAAAAAAAATAAAAATTTTATTTATTTTTGTACCGCAAGTTAATATAAAAGATATTATGCTTCAATGTGATACATACAAATAGTATTACCAGCAAATAAAAAATGAACAACAAGAGATTTAGTATATAGAAGATTTTGTTTTTTCAATCACCCACATAAGACATCTTAAACTGTTGTAAAAAATGTATTGCTTGAAATATGTTACTTTCTTGTGTTATTGTGTTACACATTCACTAAAAAAAAGAACTGCAATGATCTTGAGCAGTTTTCAATGATAACATACTATGAATATTTACACCATATGTTAGATTAAAATTTAAAAAAAGAATGTAAAAATACAAGAGAAACACATTTGAGGTTATCATCACTCTTGATGTTAGACTATAAACACTCATGCACTCATCACATCATAGTTTTTTTATTTATTTTATCACTCGTATAGCATTTTATACCAATTCCAAATGCTGCTCATACACACCATAATATGCGAAACGTTGGAAATATCAAATAAAATGTAATTCCGACTGTCAAACTATCGCAATGCCGACGATAATAACATCAAAGGGAAAGAGAGATGTGAAGGCGCGCGCCGGCGCGCGATGTCACGCTCGCTTTCTCGCGCGCGCGAATTTCGAATTTACAAACGCGTTCTTGACAAATTATAGCTAAAAATGGAGATTACAATTAATGTGCGAAATTCACACATTATTAATCACTATAACCCAGTAAATTCACGATAAAAATTTTACACCAGTAACAAATTTTTACTTTTTCATCACATGCAAAGTATGTAAAATAATATTTAAAAAATAGGTCTAATTTTTTTTTTTTTTTCAAAAATAGACCTAAATTTAAAAAAAGACCTAATTTTTTTTTAAATAAGCCTAAATAAGCTAATTTTTTCAAAAATAGACCCCAGAATTTTTGTGGTCAGTACTTGGATGGGTGACCGCTTCTAACCCGAATAAGTCCCTCGATTCTTGACACGGCGGCGAAGGCGGCGGCGCGATCTTTTTATAATATAGAGAGATATTTATTCATATATAACTACAAAAACGAATATTACGAACTAACTTCACAAACTAATTTCACAAACTAATTTCACAAACTAATTTCACAAACTAATTTCACAAACTAACTTCACAAACTAACTTCACGACAGTAACGTGACGCCAGTAACAATCGTGATGAGAAAGTCACGTTTTGCGATCACGCCAGTAGCAAGTTTTTTTATTTACCTTTTCTCTAAATGTAAGTCTTTGAAGGTCTAGAACCTCAAGTACTCAAACGGGATAAAATATGGTGATTAAATATGATGACATCATTCTGAGATTTAGGAGTCGCATTTTCCCTTATCATTTTCTGGTGTCCCATTATCGGATTGTTCTTTTCACTAGATATTTCAACCCTTCAAAGGTTACGATCCTTGCTCAGAGAATTTTTTTTTTCCTAATTGACATGTTTATGAGTCAAAATAGTGGAAAAGGCACTTTTGATAATTACTTTCTTTTTATTTTTAACAGTAAATGCGTTTTTCTTTTGTAAAATAAAAATGAGGATACCGCATTTTATTTTCCTCCCTATGTACTTTTCCTCACCAAGGCGACGTCCACTTAGAGGAAATCCGGTTCACTATAAATTCTCAATATCGTTTTTCGATTGAGATTCGATACACCAGACGAACAACAGAATCCTTCTGTTTTTAACCTCCCGTCCCCAAACCAAGTAAAAATATGGTCAGCTACTTTATTTTCATCTTCTTCTTCGTTTCATCATTCTGAGACTCCCAAGAATCTCATTTTTCGTTATGGTCTGGTTTACCTTGTCTCTAAATGTAAACCTTTGAAGGTCTAGAACCTCAAGTATTCAAACGGGACAAAAGATGATGTCATAATTCTGAGATTTAGGAGTCGCATTTTCCCTTATCATTTTCTGGTGTCCTATTATCGGATTGTTCTTTTCACTAGATATTTCAGCCTTTCAAAGGTTATATCCTTCCAAGGTTAGATCCTTGCCCAGAGAATTCGTTTTGCTTCCTCATAGAGGAAGCTTTGTTTTCATGAAATTTTTTTTTTTCGAGATTTTCATGTCAGTACACTCAGAATAGGCCAAAACGTCGAGAAAAGTGATTTAGAAAAAATGTCTGTATATGTGTGTGTGTGTGTGTGTTACACGATCGAAAAATGTAAACCTTTATAACTCGGGAGTGCCTTGAGATATCAAGCTGAAATTTGGACCATAGATAGAGGGATCAAGCCTCATCGTTCATACAGATTTTTGTTAAAATCCACTTCATCGTTAAATTATAACGCGTTTTTTAATTTTTTGAAAAATGTCTGCTTACGCGATAACTCTTTCAATTTTCGAGATATTGATCTTAAAATTGGTATGAATGTGAGCTTTCATACGCCGGTGATCGCTATTGAATTTGGTTAAGATCGGTTGAACTGCAAAAATTTTATCATGTTTTGAATTTTTTTAAAAATTGACATTATCGCTCTATTGTAACTTTTGCAAAACTTAAGATAGCGAGCTCAAATTTTGTATATACATGAAACAATATTCAGCCATTATATATGTATAATTTAGTGACGAACAGTATGAAATTTTTGATTTTATGGAATGTTAAATTATTTTTAAAAGTATACATTATCACATTTACTTTCGGAAACGCTCTAATAATCACGAAATAACGTAATAACGAAATAGAAAAAGCGAAACCACAACATGTATATTTATCTAATTAAAACAAGGATGCAAAGTAGAACCTTGCACATTGCTTCCTCATTATTTTTCGCGTTTTACAAAGCTTCCTCTATGAGGAAGCCAAAAATTGAATAACATACTTCCGCTTAGAGGTAACTTTGTAAAACGCGAAAAATAACGAGGAAGGAATGTGCAAGGTTCTACTTTGCATCCTTGTTTTGTTAAATGACATGTTTATGAGTCAAAATACTGGAAAAGGCATTTTTGATAATTACTTTCTTTTTATTTTTAACAGTGAATGCGTTTTTCTATGTACTTCTCCTCACCAAGTCGACCTCCACTTAGAGGAAATTTGGTTTACTATAAATTCTCAATATCGTTTTTCGATTGAGATTCGATATACCAGACGAGCAACACATACCTTCTGTTTTTAACCTCCCATCCCCAAACCAAGTAAAAATATGGTTAGCTACTGTATTTTCATCTTCTTCTTCGTTTCATCATTCTGAGATTCACAGGAGTCTCATTTTTCGTTATCGCCTTTTTTACCTTTTCTCTAAATGTAAATCTTTGAAGGTCTAGAACCTCAAGTATTTTAACGGGATAAAAGATGGTGATAAAAGATGATGTCATCATTCTGAGATTTAGGAGTCGCATTTACCCTCATCGTTTTCTGGTGTCTCCATTATCGGATTGTTCTTTTCACTAGATATTTCAACCCTTCAAAGGTTAAGATACTTACCCAGAGAATTTTTGTTTTTTTCTTCTTAAATGACATGTTTATGAGTCAAAATAGTGGAAAAGGCACTTTTGATAATTACTTTTTTTTAAATTTTTAACAGTAAATGCATTTTTCTTTTGTAAAATAAAAATGAGGATACCGCATTTTATTTTCCTCCCTATGTACTTCCTCTCACCATGTCGACCTCCACTTAGAGGAAATCCGGTTCACTATAAATTCTCAATATCGTTTTTCGATTGAGATTCGATACACCAGACGAGCAACAGAATCCTTCAGTTTTTAACCTCCCATCCCTAAACCAAGTAAAAGTATGATTAAGTATATTTATTTTCATCTTCTTCTTCAATTCATCATTCTGAGATTCACAGGAGTCTCATTTTCCCGTATCGTCTTCTGGTGTCCCTTTATCCGATTTTTAAAACCTTTTCTCTAGATGTATTAACCCTTTGAAGGTCAAGAACCTCACGTCTTCAAACCGGATAAAAGATGGCAGCTTCTTTATTTTCATTTCATTATTCTGAGTTTCAGGCGTCTCATTTCCCCTTATCGTCTTTTGGTGTCCCTTTATCCGATTTTTATACCTTTTCTCAAGATGTATTAACCCTTTGAAGGTCAAGAATCTCACGTCCTCAAACCGTATAAAAGATGGTACTTTCTTTATTTTCATATCATTATTCTGAGTTTCAGGAGTCTCATTTTCCCTTATCGTCTTCTGGTATCCCTTTATCCGATTTTTTAAACCATTTCCCTACATGTCTTAACTCTCTCTGAAGGTCAAGATCCTTTGGGGTTGAAAATATAAAAAATGTCAATTTTTGTAAATTCAACACAGTGAGAAAAAATTACACTTTGGAAAATTCCATTTTTTTCGGCAATTACGCCATTTTCACTATAAAATGCATTTTTTTTTATTTCGCAAAATAAAAATGAAAGTGGTTTTGCGATTTAGGAAAATTTTGAAAAACTTTTTTTTCTGCATTCGCATTTTCCATCACGTTTTTAGCTCAAAGACAATAAAATCAGAGTAATAAACTACCCTAAGCGACATATTAAATTTTTGGCCTCTGATGGGTATAATAAAAATATGATTTTTCTTTTTCTTACCTCCTGTCGTAGACGTAATTTTCTTTCGATTGTCCTTCTGGTCTGCTTCTTGCTCGACCCCTTTCTCTATTGGCTTTCTTGCATTTTTCATTCTATCTCGGTTGTCTATTAAAACTGCAGTGGCATCGAATGTCGGATGCGAAGAGCGTGACTCGGTTACCGGATAGTTGGAAACCGAAGAGGCACGCGAATGCATACTCGTACTTTCTCCCACAACGCACCCCATACATACCTATAATGCATTGTGTATTGTTCCTGCTGTCACTAGCGTCTTCGGATGCTTACACGGCTGCACTATATCCTCGAACTATGCATCCGTAAATCATATTCATGGAAATAGAGGTTCTGGCCAGGCGATGATAAATCGAGCGATAGCTGAACATGACACGAAAAGTTGGAAAAAAAACGAACAATATATTACCTTATTATAGAAATACATATGGTGAAAGTGTTCTTAAATGACAAGATTAGTAAGAAAGATAATCAGAATTGAACATTATTTATTCAATTAATGTGAAATGAATATAAAAATGTAAAAAAAAATTGTGTTTATTTTTAGAAAAGAATTTTTAGATTCAACAGCTCTCAAAATTCCTAGACTTGGAAAAATTCGGAATTTTGAGACTTGGAGAAATTTGGAATTTTCAGTTTCAGAAAAAAACTACTTTCTTTGCACAGTACGGAAATACGGAGAAAACCAAAGAAATTTCAGAGGCTTTAATACAATTTTCAGATGCTTTAAAATAAATTTCAGAAGTTTTTATAACATTTTTAAGAAGGTTTCATAAAAATTTCAAAAGTTTTCGTAAAATTTTCAGAAGTTTTCATAAAAATTTCAGAAGTTTTCATAAAAATTTCAGAAGTTTTCATAAAAATTTCAGAACTTTTCATAAAAATTTCAAAAGTTTTCATAAAAATTTCAAAAGTTTTCATAAAAATTTCAAAAGTTTTCATAAAAATTTCAAAAGTTTTCATAAAACTTTCAGACGTTTTTATAAAAATTTCAGAAGTTTTCATTAAAATTTCAGAAGGTTTCATTAAAATTTCAGAAGTTTTCATACAAATTTCAGAAGTTTTTATAAAAATTTCAGAAGTTTTCATACAAATTTCAGAAGTTTTTATAAAAATTTCAGAAGTTTTCATACAAATTTCAGAAGTTTTCATAAAAATTTCCGAAGTTTTTATAAAAATTTCCGAAGTTTTTATAAAAATTTTGGAATTTTTTATGAAAATTTCAGAAGTTTTCATAAAAATTTCAGAATTTTTTATAAAAATTTCAAAATTTTTAATAAAAATTTCAGAAGTTTTCTATAAAAATTTCAGAAGTTTTCATACAAATTTCAGAAGTTTTCATACAAATTTCAGAAGTATTCATAAAAATTTCCGAAGTTTTTATAAAAATTTCCGAAGTTTTTATAAAAATTTCCGAAGTTTTTATAAAAATTTCCGAAGTTTTTATAAAAATTTCCGAAGTTTTTATAAAAATTTCCGAAGTTTCCATCAAAATTTCAGAAGTTTCCATCAAAATTTCAGAAGTCTTCAGAGCAATTACCACTTTTTCTAAAAACTTCAAACATTTCCAGATAAATTACCAAATTTCATAAAAAATTTCAAAAGTTTTCAGAAAAAAAATCGGTATTTTTTTCAAAGCCATTTCATCGTTTTTCATAGAATATTAAAAAGCCTTCGAGTGAAATCTTTTCAGCAAGATAAAAACGTTTGTAGAAGTACGAGTTTTATTTGCGGAATAACAATTTAGTCATCAAATCAATATAAATAAGTAAGAGTAACGAAGCGTTTCTCCTTTAGATCTGCAAGTATCTCACGTACGTTGGCTGGATCTCTCTGGATTTTGCGGATTCGGTCGACTTCCGTTCAATCCCTTTCGTCTGGTGAAAAGCTCGTGACCGAGAAGCGAACGGGGACGTCGAGCTTCCGGCGCGAGGGTTTCGTCGTGTCGACGTTTCCTCCTCGTCGTCGTCGTCGTCGTCGTCGTCGTCGCGGAAGGCGCGACGATGCATTCGATTGCAGAGGCTGGAGGAGAAGATACTCGCGCAGTTCGTAGTGTGGTTCCGTTTCCTACAGCGGGACATTCAGCAGGAAACGAAATCGGTATGCAAAGCGAGTCGCGGCGTTCGTCGGCGCCACCATGAAGAGCTCAACCAGGTTAGTCCTGGTGAACCATCAGAAGGATAAGAAGAGACGCTGTCGACGAGCCTGGCATGGCAGGCGAATAAGACGAGAACGTTCAAATTGGCGGACCAAGTGACAAATCCAAATCCTAGGCGAGGCTATGACGCTTAACGAGACTATTGACAAGCGCCGAAGAACGAGAAGAATAGAAAGAATCAACTAAAAATAATAAAAAAACGACAAATTCCTACCCTAAAGAAAGTTTTTTTTTTGTGAAGAAAGAACGAAAAAAAAGAACATGGTTTTTCATACGAGTGTGAATATGATTTGTTGGTGAGAAAAAAAAGGGCGGAAGAAAAATTAGAACATAATAATAAAATCCATAAAATGGTACACTAAACGAAAAATTTCGGTTTCTGAAGAAAAAAATAAAATAAAAAAGGTCTGTCAAAGTGTGAATATGATTTGTTGGTGAGAAAAAAACGGCGGGAGAAGAATAAGAACATAATAATAATAAAAACGATAAATTGGTACACTAAACGAAAATTTTCGGTTTGTGAAGAAAAATAGAAAAAAATAAATCTGTCAAAGTGTGAATATGGAGGTTTGGTGAGAAAAAAAATTGAAAATAGTTGCCGAAAAATATTGTTCAAGACAAGATGACTGACAGTCCGAACGCGAGTGATTTCGATATACCGCGTTTGTGCAGGACACCGGAAGACCTCGAGATTCTCGAGGACCCAAGAACCGCTTCACTCAGGCGTGTTAGTTATGGCATTGTACTGCCTGCTATCTGTTGCCTAGGAATTATCGGTAATGTCCTCAATCTCGTTGTGCTTACCAGACGCAACATGAGGGGTACTGCGTACATCTATATGAGAGGTGAGTGGTAGTTTTATTTGGAATTTATATATTTTTTTAAAGGTGACCGAATGACGTAAAAAAAAATAAGGAAATTTTTTTAACTCGATTTTTGTATTGTCTTGGAAATTATACTCATCAAGCATCAAAAAGCTCCAATGTTGTACAACTCTAGAAAATTCGGATACTTTTGCTTCCTCATAGAGGAAGCTTTGTATTTTATTAATGTTTTATTTAATGTTTCAAAATTGCGGTTGTTTTTTCTTGTACGAGCTGTATTCGCGAATCTATGTGATCAATCGTTTTCAAACTTCTTGGGTGTAATGGGTGGTTCTATGACAAGCACATATGAAAAATTCGCGACTTAACATGCATTTTAAAAAAAAGATGTATTCCAAAAAACGAAGTTTTGATGATTAGAAAAAATTCTGAAAAAATTCATACGTATTCAGAAAAATTAACGAATCAGTCTCATTCGAAAAAAAAGTTAGGTTGACGGATAATTTGTTGAACAATTTGTTTTTCATCTATTTGTTAATAACATTTTGCAATTATTAATATGCAAAATTTATCTTTTCCGCACCTTTTGTATGCTTGATTTTTTTCAGATTTTTATTCCATCGATAAGTATTCGAATTTCTCTCTGTAGTATCGAGTTCGCATAAGTTTTCGAAAAATGAGAGGGAATTGCAAACACTTCTCGATAATACAAAAATCTGAAAAAAAAATCATGCATATTAGAGGTGTGGAAAATATTAATTTTGCATAATAATAATTCCGTTAATGTTATTAACAAATTGATGAAAAATAATATTGTTCAACAAATCTTTCGAAAGCCTAATTTTTTTTTCGGTAAAAATAATTCCTTTAATTTTCTGAATACGCATGAATTTTTTCAAATTTTTTAATTCAGTTCGAATTTTGGGATTTTCCCCATGTAAAAAAAATGAAAAATTCAAAGTGAATTAAAAAATTTGAAAAAAATAATGCGTATTCAGAAAAACGAAGGAATTACTTTTGCCGAAAAAAAATAGGTTGTCGAAAGATTTGTTGAACAATTTTATTTTTCATCAATTTGTTAATAACATTTTGGAATTATTGTTATGCAAAATTAATCTTTTCCACACCTTCAATATGTATGATTTTTTTCAGATTTTTGTATTATCGAGAAGTGTTTGCAATTCCCTCTCATTTTGAAGAAAACTGATGCGAACTCGACACTGTTCGAAAAGACTACCTTAAAGGGTTTTCTCCCTTTAATGGGAATTATCGGTCTTGGAAGATTAAATTGATATAAAAAAGGATGCAAAGTAGAACCTTGCACACTGCTCCCTCATTATTTTTCGCTTTTTACAAAGCTACCTCTATGAGGAAGTCTGTTAATCAATTTTGGCTTCCTCATAAAAGAAGCTTTGTAAAAAGCGAAAAATAACGAGGAAGCAATGTGTAAGGTTCTACTTTGCATCCTTGTTGTATTTTATTCTTGTTTTCTGATGTTTTACGAAATCCAGAGCGACACCAGTCAATTATTAAAAAATTCAAAATAACGTAAAATCCGAACCGCTTTACCGATCATCACCAAATTTGATACTTAGCAAGGCTGAATGTTATTGTTCCAGTATAAAAAAATTTTAGTTGTTTTGTTGAAATTTTACCTGAATTAGAGCAAAACG
This sequence comes from Ephialtes manifestator, assembly GCA_963970395.1. Lineage (NCBI taxonomy): Eukaryota > Metazoa > Arthropoda > Insecta > Hymenoptera > Ichneumonidae > Ephialtes > Ephialtes manifestator. The sequence continues at coordinate 15,889,849 of OZ019977.1, read as the reverse complement.
AAAATTTTTCGAGAAATTCAAAATATCATAAAAACCGAACCGCTTTGCAGATTTCGCCCAAATTCAATACCAAAGGTCGCATCACTTTGTTCCATTTTTATACGAAGTTTTAGCCCGATAGCTAAAAATTCGTTCCAGCTAGAGCATTTACGTACTTTATTCAAAATTTAAAAATTCTTATAAAAGTGAAATGGGTCAATCGATTTTTCCGAAATTCATACCAATTAAAGATTAGGCAGTTCTGTACATTTTGTTTAAATTTAAGCTAATTCGGTCGAATAGTTTAAAACCCGCGTAGAAAAAAGGAATCTTGTGAAGAATCTTTTAAAGAATCTTAAAAAAAGTCTTGAAAGAATCTTTACAGGAATCTTGAAAAGAATCACGCATAGGAGCCGGAGCAAGATTCTTTCCAGGATTCTTTTCAAGATTCGTTCCATTCGAAAGCGTTCTGAGAATCTTTGAAAGAATCTTAATGAAATTCTTCAGAGGAATCGAGCGAAACCTGTTGATGCTTTCCAGGATTCTTTTCAAGATTCTTTCCATCCGAAAGCGTTCTGAGAATCTTTTAAAGAATCTTCGAAAGAATCTTGAAAAACGTCTTTAAGAGGATCGTAAAAAGATTCCGTCCATTAAATAGAAAAATCGTTGAAAATTTTTTAATGAAATTCTTCAGGGGAATCGAGCAAAACCTGTTGTTACTTTCCCTTGGTGTCGAGACAGTAAATTTTGGTACGTCAACGAAGGGTAAACCCCTCATGTATAGTCGAACTCAGAACAGCTTTGCAGTCTTATATACGTTCAGACTTCAAGTCACTTGCGAGAAACGCTTCGACCGCTCGCCATCTAGCGCAGTATTGAATATAAGTGTTTCGTACGATGCCACTAGATGGCGAGCGGTCGAAGCGTTTCTCGCAAGTGACTTGAAGCCTGAACGTATATAAGACTGCAAAGTTGTTCTGAGTTCGACTATACACGAGGGGTTTACCCTTCGTTGACGTACCGAAATTTACTGTCTCGACACCAAGAGAAAGTAACAACAGGGTTTGCTCGATTCCTCTGAAGAATTTCATTAAGATTTATTCAACGATTTTTTTGTTTAATGGACGGAATCTTTTCACGATTCTTTTAAAGACGCTTTTCAAGATTCTTTCGAAGATTCTTTAAAAGATTCTCAGAACGCTTTCGGATGGAAAGAATCTTTAAAAGAATCCTGGAAAGCATCAACAGGTTTCGCTCGATTCCTTTGAAGAATTTCATTAAGATTCTTTCAAAGATTCTCAGAACGCTTTCGGATGGAAAGAATCTTGAAAAGAATCCTGGAAAGAATCTTGTTCCGGCTCCTATGCGTGATTCTTTTCAAGATTCCTGTAAAGATTCTTTCAAGACTTTTTTAAAGATTCTTTAAAAGATTCTTCACAAGATTTTTTTTTTCTACGCGGGGTGTCTTTTAGTGGTACATTCATATAATCATTTACAGGGCAAATCGGAGAGGGTCGAAAAAAAATGGCTGAATTGACAGAGAATGCTTCATACATACATCCGGACAATTTTTATAAACCACTTTTCTCGATACTTTAGACCATTCTGAGTAATCTGACATAAAAATCCCGAATTTTTTTTTTTCATGAAAACAAAGCTTCCTCTATGAGGAAGCAAAATTATTTTATTCTTAATTTCGTTGAAAAAAAAAAATGGAGTGTGTAACACGGTAGATTTTGTACCAGCTCCACCCCGCAGGCTGGCTCGAAGGCCATCACACTCCGCTTATATTTTGGTTTTAGTATTTTAGAGCAGTATTTTTGGATTTAGTTTATAGGAATATTTTGTGTAGAAATTCCCCCCTTTACCCCCCCTTCCCATCCCTAGTATGAATGTGGAATGAGTAATAGCCCCCCGAAGACCATGGAGGCCCTCAAGGACGAGATAAGAGGCTACGGAAGCTTAGACAGAGTGACGTGGGGAGAGTGTGGGCTGGAAAAACCATCTGACCCCGGACAGCATCCGAGCCAGCTGATGAGTACACCCCGCACCACACGAGTAGCCTCCACACGCGTGTGGACATAAGTTGGAGTTAGCCGCCCAACTGCGTGGGTGTACTCGCACTACTAGGATCGCCAGCGGCACTCAAACGGCCCGCGGCGATCACTCCAGCCAGCTGTGCTACGCTGCCTCGCCACCGCACTGCTCGAGCGCCACTGACCAGCCACACTCGATCCGTTGATCGATGTCGAAGCTCCGTAGTGCTCGGGAGCCGACGAGTCCCGAGGATCGACGAGGGTCTCCGAAAACATCGAGGAAGAAGAAGGATGACATATTTATTATCACTTCGAGCTTCGCCGTCGCCGTGTCCTCCCGAAAATCTTATAGTAAAGTTTGCGAGTCCTCGTGGGAGTTGTCCACAGGACTAGGATTGTGTGTGTGTGTGTGATACTTAGCGTGAGTAATTTTTATTTGTTGTGAGACCCCTTTTTCCCCTTTTCGCCCTGTATTTTTTAAGTTATTAGAGTTTTTAGTTTTCATTTTTATATCGAGTCAACCGGCTGCCACCCCGTGGAGACCGGCACGTTTTCATTAGATTTAATTAGCGATTATTCTGTGTTTTCTGCGTGCGAGGTAGTGTGGTGGTGATCGCGACTATCTCGGCGATATTTCACATTAATTTTCCTTCCCGATTTTATTTATAATTTTGCCCCATTAGCGAATATTCCCATGCCACCCCCCCCCCCCCCCCCCCTTCAGCCATACCGAGGTAATAATTAAGAAGCCATAGAGTTCGGGAACCCTCCCCCCTGAAATCGTCTCTATTTTGGCTAGCCGAGTTACCCCACTTTTTGCCATATTTTTGTTATTAATTTTTCCCTATTTTGCCATAGTTTTGTTATTAATTTTTCCCCATTTGGCCACAGTTTGGTTATTAATCTTTTTTTGTCCCCGGTAATTTGCATATTTCCCCCCCTGGACACCCAGAGTCCCTGCCACCGGTAACCCCCGCCATTTCCCCCACCCGACCGTGCTGGACTCTGAAATTTTTCGACGTCGCCCGGACTTAGAAAATTTTCGACAGTCTTGGGACTTAGAAAATTTTCGACAGAGTCGGACTTAGAAAAATTTCGACTCCTCTCGGACTCTGAAATTTTTCGACGTCGCCCGGACTTAGAAAATTTTCGACAGTCTTGAGGACTTAGAAAATTTTCGACAGAGTCGGACTTAGAAAAATTTCGGCTCCTCTCGGACTCTGAAATTTTTCGACGTCGGCCGGACTTAGAAAATTTTCGACGTCCTCCGGACTCTGAAATTTTTCCACTGTCCTACGCCGTACCCCCCCCCCCCCCCCCCCAACGGTGCTACACGTCACGTAGCTGGCGCCCACTTCGAGTTATTATATTCCCGTCATTTAGAGTTATTGTATTGAGTTTTTCTTTTGTTTTTTTATTGAGCTTTTTGTACTATTATTAAATCGAGTTTGGTTATTTTTCTTATAATTATTTTATTTTTCTTACGTCTTTTCACTAACCCCTTCCCCTCCTAATAAAAAGGGAAGCCGGTTATAAGTGAAACCCGACATGACCATTTCACACGTTGATATTAAAGCTCTGGAAACTCGAGCTGCACCCATTTACTCAGAAATCGCTTCAGTGGATCGCGCGTTCCTGATGGTGTTTCCACCGGTAACACTTAACCACCAGCACGTAATCTAACAAGTAGCTATATCCTACGCGTTAGCGAGCCTTCCAGCAATAGTCCTTCTTTATTGGTACGGCCACCGCCTACCAATAACTCTCGTAGCCGCCTACCTCTTTGCAGACTACGCAGAGAAGAGTGCTAATATTACACGCGACATATAGTCTAACTATATATTGCCGTGTGCTCTTCGCCAAACCACCGTTTTTTTTCTCGGAAGCTTACGTCAGTCTTATCAAAGACTCTTTAATTACCAACCTAATCCTCCACAAATCGTGCCAATATCCATATTCGGAAATTTGCATTCGGAGTTAATTAACCAATGGCAATTTAGAGTTCAACATTTATACACCTTTTTATCAGACATAATCGATTTTCCAAAAATATGAAACACGATATTATCTTTCTATATTATAAAAAATAACAATAACATTTTTCTAAGTCGCATATATATATTTTTTTCAATAACAAATCCGTTTTTTATTTTTAAAAAAATGTCAACGTAAATAATACAAACTTATTTCGTTTCGTTATCTATACATGAAAAGATTTTATTTTTCGTATTTTTTTGTTCGGAAATTTTTTTTTTTTTTTTTTTTTCAAAAATTGTTCACATCTCGAAAAAAATGGTAAAAGTTACAGAATTGCTTGAACAATTTAATGCAATCAGAGAAAAAAAATGACAAATACCGAAATACGCAAAGAAAATTGATTAAATTTTGATTTGTTTACAACAATAGTAGATAGCTTTTTCACAGCTACTGAAAAAATATGTTATGAAAGCGTATTATTTTATCTTCAAAACGCGCTCTGGTTTATCGCTCTACTACAGATAGAACCAGAGATATTAATTTCTGAACGAGAATTCGCGTTTATTTTCCGAAAAAGTGTCTATAATTTTAGAAATTTTTTTTTCCCGAACAAAAAAATAGGAATCTTTTCTTTTCATATACAGATAACGTAAAAAAAGTTTTATACGATTAAAAAAATACGTGGTCAATCCTCGGCCGATTATCGGTGGAGTCGCTGATTTCTTACTTCCTGTCGTAATTATTTTGGCAAGCAAATAATAATTTATTAAAATTTTATTCAATTGTTACACTAAATAAATAAAATTAAAAAATGTCGGCTTGTCACTAATTTTCTATTTATTTATTGAAAATCAATATTAACGTGACATTTAAATGATTTTCGTAACGCCTCTAAAATGTTTTGACAGAATAGAAATTTCTATTTATCTACGACTTGTTTGATTCTCTTCCGTCAATTCGCTCCCTTAATCGTTAGTCGACGAAACGATACCGTCGCCGTCAACGACGTTGCACGATTCCTCTCGGCTCGCCTCCAGTCGTTATCGAAACGCGCTCGTTAACGGCATAGTACGCCTGCCGCACGCGTTCCGGATACACCAGAGCTTATCCACTCATTCTAGATTCCATCCCCTTCCACTTCTTCCCCAGACACTGGCCTAGACAGACGTTCTCATTTACACGAGAGAACGGACTATCGTGTTTCCTACGTTTTACGTTATACTTGACCTACCTCTATGTATACTTAAATATATCTATAGGTATTAATCGTATCAAATTCCGGCAGTTTAAGGTTTAACATCGTTAAGTCATCATCATGATTGGTTCTGTACAAAGGCAATAATAATTCGAGCTAAAAAAGGCATGAAAAAATAAATTTTTTTCGTATCAAATTCCGGCAGTTTAAGGTTTAACATCGTTAAGACATCATTATGATTGATTTTGCATAAAGGCAACGATAAGTTGAGTTAAAAAAGACATGGAAAAATATATTTTTTGAAATAATTATTATGCAATAATCTATAGGTTATTATATAATAATTATAAATGAAATATATTTTCTCATATCAAATTTCGGCAGGTTAAGGTTTAATATCGTTAAGACCTTAACTTGCTGATTAAGTTATGATTGATTCTGCATAAAGGCAACAATAATTTGAGCTAAAAATGACATGGAAAAATATATTTAAAAAATAAGTATTATACAATAATTTATATATTATTATATAATAATTATAGATGAAATATATTTTTTCGTATTAAATTCTGGCAGGTTAAGGTTTAATATTGTAAAGACATCATTATCATTGATTCTGCATAGAGGCAACAATAATTTGAGCTAAAACGGCATGAAAAGATATATAAAAAAATAAGTATTATACAATAATTTATAAGTTATTATATAGTAATTATAAATGAAATATATCTTTTAGTATCAAATTTCGGCAAGTTAAGGTTTAACATCGTTTAACCATCATTATGATTGATTCTGTATAAAGGAAACAATAATTTGAGTTAAAAAAGACATGGAAGAATATATTATTTGAAATAATTATTATGCAATAATTTATATGTTACTATATAATAGTTATAAATGAAATATATTTTCTCGTATCAAATTCCAGCAGGTTAAGGTTTAATATCGTTTAGCCATCATTATGATTGATTCTGTATAAAGGCAACAATAATTTGAGCTAAAAACAACATGAAAAAATATATTAAAAAAAAGTATTATATAATAATTTATACGTTATTATATAATAATTATAAATGAAATATATTTTCTCGTATCAAATTCCGGCAGGTTAAGATTTAACATCGTTTAGCCATCATTATGATGGATTCTGTATAAAGGCAACAATAATTTGAGCTAAAAACAGCATGAAAAAATATATTAAAAAAAAAAAGTATTATACAATAATTTATATGTTATCATATAATAATTATAAATGAAATATATTTTCTCGTATCAAACCGGCAGGTTAAGATTTAACATCGTTTAGCCATCATTATGACTGATTCTGTATAAAGGCAACAATAATTTGAGCTAAAAACAGCTTGAAAAAATATATTTAAAAAAAAGTATTATACAATAATTTATATGTTATTATATAATAATTATAAATGAAATATATTGTCTCGTATCAAATTTCGGCAGGTTAAAGTTTAATACCATTAAGACATCATTATGATTGACTCTTTATAAAAGCAACTATAAGTTAAGCTTGAAAAGGCATGAAAAAATATATTTAAAAAAAGTAATTATTGTACAATAATTTATATGTTATTATATAACAATTATAAATGAAATATATTTTTTCGTATCAAATTCCGGCAGTTTAAGGTTTAACATCATTAAGACATCATTATGGTTGGCTCTTTATAAAAGCAACTATAAATTGAGCTTAAAAAGGCATGAAAAAATATATTTAACAAAAATAATTATTGTACAATAATTTATACGTTATTATATAATAATTATAAATTAAATATATTTGTTACTAAGGTCTAAATTAATTGTATCATTATTCGAGTCCCAAACCAGACCAAACCAAATCGCAAGCCAGAAGTTAGTTTAAGTTTGCAGTTCAAACTATTTTCTTTCGTTCAAGTCGAGGAAATTCCGTCGGATAAGATTATAGCAACAGCAGGTCATGAGATATTGCACACAGAGGTCGATATCGAAAGACGCAGTATCGTCTTGACGTCAAGTATTGAATGAAATTAATATGCTTTATTTTTAATATACAAGCACCCTTTAAAAATCTGCCATACTTATTTAGTCTCATAATCAACGAACTTAAAAACCCACGAGTACCAAATTTTGTCTGAACCTAGTATTTTTTGCATTTCAAAGCACCATATTTATTCCAAATTCTGAATTTGTGAATTTGGGGTTCAGATTCAGAATGGGCAACTCCAAAAAAATTGAAGGCATCAAATTTTATTTGGATCCAGCACGTTTTTGCATTTTGGTCCGCCATTTTGGTCTTGCTATTTGGAATTTCAATAGTTGAACAGCAATGTAACCTGGTAGTTACATGTAATGTTACAATGTAACGCTTGTGATATGTTGAGGCTATGTAACATAAGAGTATCATGCAATGTTTCATTTGTTATTTGCAGGTAATGTCCCTGTTATGTAACGTATTTTCGTTGCAGTTACATGACAAAACTATAAAACCGCAATGCAACATGCTCCTAACAATTGGAATGTAACTTTCGTGATAGGATAGTAATGTTATAGGAATGTAACGTGATACCATTACAACAATGTTGCAAGGCTGTGTAACATTTACGTAACGTGCGCATCATAGTGGTTATGCAACATCACTAACATGCACGTTATGTAACTATTATGTGTCGTTGTTTAGTTGCAGTTACGCACCAGAAGTGTGTAATGGTAACGTAACATGCCTGTAACGATTGCAATGTAACTGTGGTGATAGTCCGGTCATGTTACAGTGATGTAACGTAATAAGCATTACAAGAATGTTACAATATTATGCAACATTTACGTAACGTGCGTATCACAGTGGTTATGTAACATCACTAACATGCACGTTATGTAACTGTTACATGTTGTAGTACAGTTACAGTTATGTAACGAGTGTGTGTTACCGTAACGCAACATGCTTGTAAATATTGTAATGTAACCGTGAAGATAGTCCGGTCATGTCAATGAAATGTAACATCTTAACTTCACGGTAATGTTAGAAGTATCGTTAACATTCACGTAACATAGAAATAACATGTAATACTTCAGTTGTTGCAAGCAAGTTACAATATTACAAATGTTACAATATTATGCAACATTTACGTAACGTGCGTATCACAGTGGTTATGTAACATCACTAACATGCACGTTATGTAACTGTTACATGTTGTAGTACAGTTACAGTTATGTAACGAGTGTGTGTTACCGTAACGCAACATGCTTGTAAATATTGCAATGTAACCGTGAAGATAGTCCGGTCATGTCAATGAAATGTAACATCTTAACTTCACGGTAATGTTAGAAGTATCGTTAACATTCACATAACATAGAAATAACATGTAATACTTCAGTTGTTACAAGCAGGTAAGGTAATGTACATTATATGTCCTTTTGTTGTTACTGTTATGTAACAAAAATATGTAATCGTTACATAACACGTTTACAACGATGTGATGTCCGCTAGATGGCCTAATGACTGGAAAGTCTCTCGCAAGCAATTCGAGACCCTAGAGTATATATAAGAGTGACCAACGGCGCAGCTTAGTCGAAGTACTGGAGGGATACCCGTTGGTGGTGTCCCAACCGGTTGACATCATTTACCTATAGCTTGTTCTACTTTTAATAGTAGCGGCTAATTTTTTTGAACTTCCAAATGTGGCGATTTAGCAACCCTTTAAGTTCTTTAGTGGACTGGAAGTTACCTTCTGCAATTGCGGTTACGTAATTGTTATGTTACTTGTTACATTGCCGTTACACTATTCAACGTGATAGGAACATAACTGAGTTGTAAAAGTTATGGAACACAGTAACATTGCTAAGTGGGAAATAATATCTTACATGTAAGTTACATATAATGTTACGTGTTACTTTCGGTTAAATTGCTGTTACGTTGCAGTTACACAACTGCGATATTACTATGTATATAACTGCAACGTTATAGTTACATTATATGTTATATTACATTCTAATATTGCAGTTATGTAATTGTTATGATTTTGGTTATTATTAGCCGCAATATAACTGTTATGTGTCGGTTACATAACACGTTATATTGCTGAGTCGGAAATCGCAAGTTACATGCAATTTGCATGTAACGTCTTGGTAACATTACTTGTTACAATCGGTTATATTGCCGTTATATTGCTACAACATTACTGTGTCCACTGGGAGGCTTCGGTTTATAAACTACGAACACAAAAATTCTTGAGTACCAAATTTCAAGGAAATTGTATGCAAGGACAAATATGTCGTTCAACGGGTTAATAAACTTTGCTCCAACGTCCTCAAATACTGAGAGATAGTAGAAATGATCGGAATACAATTTGAAAAACTAATCGCAGGTCTATAAAATAGATTATTGATTCGGCAATCAAAGTACGTCTAGACTGGTCGTATGAAAATCATAATACCATATTGTGGATGGCACGAAATATTCACGATCGTTCATGACATCGGCAAAGTGTTGCAATATCGCAATCCCAGAATGATCGAAAGGGCTATATGAGCGAGAATGTGGTGGGACTCGGGGTCGTCACGTTCACCATCGAATATCGAACAGTTGGTGGTGACGTGTGTTCTTGCTTCGACACATCGGCATAATACTATATGCTCGCACTGGGCACACGGGCAGTATAATACATTGTTTGGCAGACGGTATATCATAAAACGCCGAGCTATCTTTGCTCTGAAATATGCTGCAGCTAAAACAGGTAAAAATACATCTGAGGTTCGGTACCCGAAGGGTATACTTTTTTTCTTTAAGATTCCGAATTTTGGCCTTCAATATCGTTCTCAAGTCATATATTCTACCACAGAAAATACCGGTTACAAGCATTGTTACCATGATTTAAAAAAACACCGACCTTTGTCCATTTTTTATTTCAGAATTCTCAAATCCGACTTTCGGTTGGAAAATCCAACCTACATTTTTTACATCATTCTTAAGGTAATCCTTGCGACCCATATTAGTCAATTGACGCACTGTTCTGAAAATTCTGTAAATGCTAACATTTTTATATATCTACACATTCAATTAATCACGGTGAGAATAAAAACGTATTTGTAGATGCTTCGTAAACTTAAAAAACATAAATTGTATTAACTGAAATATCTCATCAGAGTCTCGCTTGAACGCGTAGTGGTATTGTATCATCACACGGTCAGAGCTAAATTTGGTCGTTTTAAAGGTAAATTTGTGACACAAAACAAAAAAAAACGTAGATAGAAAATCGAATTTTTGCGCCACGACTACAACCGCCACGAAAAAACGGGTCGCTGAAACCAAGGTTGAAACGGCGCCGGTTGACACTGGAGGTTATGTTGATTTCTATCATCGACCGCTACATCCGGTTATCCGTAACTTCTGAGTGGCGATGATGTATTTGACGTTGGAATTACACCCAAATACTTCGATAACGTCCCTTTTGTTATATTTTATACGGAATCGTGACACTCTAAGGAATCCATAGCACATTTGATATTGTATAAAAGTTCAGTTTATACATGTTAATTTTCGTTCCGAAGTACGAAATCGGTTAGTTTCCCATAAGAGCCCGTGCATAAGAATTCTTTTTCAAATATTTATTTTCTCGGTAATTTAGTCTATAACCCAGCTTGAAACTTCGCAATTGCATTTCCAAGGAATTCAACTATTATATAAAAAATGTTAAGTCTTAAAGTTCAGAAAGGTTAATGCGCAAGGACTACCTTAAGTCTGAAAGTACCGGTTACATGCCTTTTGCTTCCTCATAGAGGAAACTTTGTTTTCATGAAAAAAAAATTTTTTGAGATTTTAATGTCAAAACGTTTAAAATGATCTGAAACGTCGAGAAAAGTGGTTTAGAAAAATTGTCCGGACATATGTATTGTGTAGTGTCCGGATTGTATGTGTGTGTGTGTATATGTGATGAAAGGCAAAAAATTCATATAACTGTAACTTATAAAGTATTCGATCGAATCAGCTAAAATTTAAACAACATATACAGTACTGGCTAACCTTCGATTGGTATGAATTTTACAAAAATCGCTTAACGGATTTCATTTTTATAAGAATTTTGAAATTTTGAAAAAAGTACGAATCTAGCTCGAACGAATTTTTAGCGAAACTTCGAATTAAAATTGAACAAAGTGATACGACCTTTGGTATTGAATTTGGGCCAAATCGGTAAAGCGGTTCGGTGTTTATGAGATATTGCGTTTTTCGAAAAATTTTCGTTTTGCTCTAATTCAGGTAAAATTTCAACTAATCCACTGAAAGTTTCCACACATGAAAAATAACATTCAGCCCTGCTACGTACCAAATATGGTGATGACCGGTAAATCGGTTCGGATTTTACGTGATTTTAAATTTTCTTTAAATTTATTGGTGTCGCTCTGGATTTCGTAAAACGTCAGAAATCATCAACTTCGTCAATAATTTTCATATTTCGCAAAGCTTCCTCTATGAAGAAGCAAAAAATAAAATAAAGAAACTTTCTCATAGAGCCGGCTTTGTAAAAATGTGTAAGATTCTACTTTGCATTCTTTTTACGATGATGTTTAAAAAAGTCATTTTTGGTCGGTTCTGATTTCAGAATTCACAGATCCGACTTTTGGTCGGAAAATCCAACCTATATTTTTTTTTCTTCAAGACATCGAATTTTGACCTTTACTATCGTTCTCAAGTTGCATATTCTACCTCAAAAAGTACCGGTTACAAGCCTTTTTACGATGATTTTTAAAAAAGTGACGAAAGTAGGGAAAAAAATTGTGGAAGCAATATTGATGAGGTTCGATCGGAGCGTTAGAGCCAAAGTGCTTCTTCCTATCTAGTATATCGACGTTCGTACCAGCTGATTTACGTTTACTATGATAGCTTTCACACATCGATCGATTGATCGACATTGATGAGATGCATGAACGATTTTGAACCCTTGTCTTATATTTTCCAGAGGATGATGATCCTTTTTTATAGGTATGGAAAAAATTTTCTACATCTAAAACATGTGACAAAAACATCTGCACCCACATATATATTCAAAGGACTGGAAATTCCTCCATCGTTACTATTATTTTTTTGTTGGATCACACTATTCTGTCGAACGAAATATCCTATCCCTAGAAAATTTATGAACAAAGCCGTAGAACTTGTTTGATACACTGAGAAAAAAAAACCTGTTTGAGACAACCAAGTGCTATTGTTATAAATGCTCCAGATGATAAGTTAGTTAGTCCAATCAAGGTTTTATTAAGCTACCGAATTATGTTCTAATAACTATCGACTGACGTATTCGGACTAATCAAGTATTTGGTTGTCCACCAAATGTCTTAGTCGGACTAACCAAGTATGTCGTTGTCCATCAACCGACTTAGTCGAACTAACTAATATATGCATAAACTAGAATGAAATATTTCGACTTACATACCGGATATTCTTCATCTTAAAAAAATAAGACGTTTCACTCAATCTATCAAAGATCCCAAAATTCTTGATGACAGTTTAAATAAAGTTCTTATAATTTTATTTCCCAAGGGCGCAACTAATTTAGCAGTAAAGTGAAAAAATTCTTCTCCGTTCGCCTTTCTGATTTCCTACCCTAAAAGACTCCATCTTTCCGAATGAAATATACCTGCGTAAAAACCCAACCAATGCGCAAACTTTTCCATTGCATAAATTGGATTTGATTGAATTGGATCTACCCAATGCTAAAATATTTATGAATAAAGTATGGATTTCTTTGAGAGCAGTCGAATACATGCATAAACTTGAAAGGCATCTTTCGACTCTGATACCTCTAAAGGTTGGTCCTTCGGTCCAAGTATTTTTCGTGTTCACCATTCCCGAAAATGGTCCACCTTGTCGACGTACGAAACCAGAGCAAGGAACGAAAGTGGGTCTACCAGTTCTACGTTCCTTATACGTGTGTACCATGTGTACTCTATTCGTAAAGAGCACTTCCGTTGCACCACTCCAGTAAAGCACGAAACGAGAGCAAAACCTCGATGTAGCTTTCGACACGTAGTACAGACACTACAGCAAAGCAAGAAACGAGGAGTGAATATACGGTACGAGATCACCACGTACATTTCCCCTCACTTCCCGTTTCCTCATCTTTCTCTCACTCTCTCTATCTCTCTTTCACTTCTTGCTGAAGAGGATGAGCAGTAGTACCAAGCAAGAAGGCATTCGACTCTCGAGGATGGGGCATGATACATAATGGATGTGTCTGCTGGTTGCATCGCTATGTCGTTCTCATCGTCGACGTCTTTCCTCGCTCCTTCGTCACCTCTCAATGCCTACGCTGTTGCCTTGCTACGTAGCCAATTAGATGGAATTTCAAATCTCTGACGCAGTCCCAAGGGAACTTTGAGATTCTGACGTTGGGGTTGGATTGAGAAACGTTACCTCAGCTCGGTACACGTACCAGGCCAGTCGACACTGCAAAGCCACAAGCTCGCTTACAGTATCAGCGATGCACCACTGCACGTGATACGCAGCAATGATAGAAGGTGAGAAAAAGGAAAGTTGCAAAGTATAACTTTGCGCTTTCTCATTAATTTTCATTTTTTACCAAAGCCAATCTATGAGTAAGCTTATTTATTAATTTTTGCTTCCTCACAGAGGAAGCTTTGTAAAAAATGAAAATAAATGAGGAAACAATGTGCAAAGTTCTACTTTGCAATTTTTTTCGTCACCTTTTTAGTTGTTGAAAAATTCAAAATCACGTAAAATCCAAACCGCTTTAACGATCACGACCAAATTTGGTAGGTAGCAGCGTTGAATGTCATTTTTCATTTATAGAACATTTTAGTTGATTTGGTGAGATTTTACGTGAGTTAGAGCAAAACGAATATTTTTTTGAAAAATTCAAAATCTCATGAAAACCGAACTTTTTTACAGATTCATTCTGAATTCAATACCGATCCTCCGCTTTATTCATAAAAAATTATTTAGCTCAATAGCTAAAAATTTGCGGATGCTAGAGAGCGTAAAGACATTTTTCAAAAATTGCAAAGTCAAATAAAATTTGAACATACTTTTAAATTATTTTGAAAATTATCACAAATAATGGCGTCGACCTGCTTTATGTGTTTGCTAAATTTCAGCCCGATTGTTAAAGCAGTTCTTGAGATATGTAAGTTTGGATTTTGAGTGGCAGCCACACACACACATCCATCCATACATTTTTTCTAAACCAATTTTCTCGACTTTTTATACCATTTTGAAGTATATTGACATATAAAACTCAAAAAAAAAAATTCGCATGAAAACAAAGTTTCCTCTATGAGGAAGCAAAACCAAGAGGGTTAAGGTAGTTATGTCAGGAAGACAAATTAAACTGAAGTTCATAAACTTTTGGCCTATCGTAATTAAGCTATTCAGCTTTACTTCTCCAAAATTTCGATGGTCCTTACCGATAAATTGAATAAATAATGAATACTTGAAAACCGATCTTTTTACATGGCGCTTACGGAAGGTTTAGTAAAATTAATCTTTCAATCGAGAATTAATATACTTAGATCAAAGACAGATAAAAGATAAAAAGTACCGTGAATTCGAAAGTTATTTCCGAATTTTTACGTATCATAAAAACATGAAGTCACCGGACACATGTTAAAGTAAACTAATATTAAAGTGGACGATACCTAATCTAGTTTTCATCCGATTTTCAAGATGTCGTCGTAAAAACCAAGTTAAATTCGCACTGAAAAAATAATTTACTTGCAAATAATTGTGTCAACCTAATTGCAACAATTTTTCAGAAATTCTCGATTACCTTTGGTATTATCATTATCATAGACAAAATGCAATAAATAATCAATTTTCGATGTTAAATTTTTCTAAACGTAGTAAAGTAAAATTTGGAGTCTAAAACTACAAATAACGCAAAGTGCATCTATCGTGACTTATGTATTATTACTGAGACTGCACACGGAAAAAAAGATTAGTTGCCATAACCAAGAAATGAGTTGACACAACCAATCGATTATTCTATTTCGCTTACAACTCAAATGGTAATACCAACGATTCGAATGGTAATACCGACGATTCGAATGGTAGTCCCAACTATTCGAGTGGTAGTCCCAACGATTGGATTAGTTAACCTAACTAATCTCGCGAGAGCTAATCGTGAATAGTTGAGGGTACTATTCGATATGGTTGAGCCAAATAATTTTTTAGACATTGTGTACAGCAAATCGAAAACGTAGTTGCCACAACCAAACATTTCTTTCCGTGTAATTTTAGTAAAAACAAATTCTTATAGAAGGTGAGAAGAAGGAAGCAAGAGGGTTAGAAGACTAAAAGAGTTAGAAGAGGTTCGATCGAAGCAGACAAGCTTCTCCGAGCTTCTTGTCATGCATATCTCGAATACCAATACATTTTTTTCCTCTTCGTATCGACCTTATTCTCACACATTTTGAATACGTTGATATGTAAATTCGAATGATGTGGATAACCAACTTTACATATCTATAACGCGGAGGTACGTCTTGCATCTCGGCAATGGACGTACTACGCGCATTGCCAGCGGGTAGTTTTTTTTTTCGAATAGGTACTGAATATGAGAAAAAGGTATTTGCGACGATATTGGCTTGTTGCAGAATTGCTATGAAGGCAAGACATGGCTTTGAATAACGAAGAATATTGGTATTCGCTCCATTCGTGATGAATTTGTAATAAACATTTTATAAAAAAAGTTGTAAAGTAGAATATTAAAGTAGCACATTGCTTCCTCATTAATTACAATTTTTCACAAAGCCACCTCTATAATTAATCGAATATTCAATCAATATCTTCACTCAAAAAATAATGTCATTGATGAGAAAAAACAATTTGTTTGCGGGCTGCCAAAAACAAGCGTTGTCAGTTAAATTTTAGTTCTAATTTCTACGATTTTATAACAGATTAAAACAATCCCGTGTAGAAAAAAAGAATCTTATGAAGAATCTTTTAAAGAATCTTAAAAAAAGTCTTGAAAGAATCTTTAAAGGAATCTTGAAAAGAATCACGTATAGGATCCGGAGCAAGATTCTTTCCAGAATTCTTTTCAAGATTCTTTCTATCCGAAAGCGTTCTGAGAATCTTTCAAAGAATCTTCGAAAGAATCTTGAAAAACGTCTTTAAGAGAATCGTGAAAAGATTCCGTCCATTAAACAAAAAAATCGTTAAAAGAATCTTAATGAAAATTTTCAGAGGAATCGAGCGAAACCTGTTGTTGCTTTCCCTTGGTGTCGAGACAGTACATTTCGATACGTCAACTAAGGGTAAACCCCTCGTGTATAGTCGAACTCAGGACAGCTTAGCAGTCTTATATAAGTTCAGGCTTCAAGTCACTTGCGAGAAATGCTTCGACCGCTCGCCATCTAGCGGAGTATTGTCCACCAGTGTTTCGTATGATGTCACTAGGTGGCGAACCGACGGAGCGTTTCTCGCAAGTGGTTTGAAGCCTCAGCGTATATACAAGATTGGAAAGCTTTTCTGAGTTCGACTACACACGAGGGGTTTATCCTTCGTTGACATACCGAAATATACTGTCTTAACACCAAGGGAAAGCCACAACAGGTTTTGCTCGATTCCTTTGAAGAATTTCATTACAATTCTTTCAACGATTTTTCTGTTTAATGGACGGAATCTTTTCACGATTTTTTTAAAGACGCTTTTCAAGATTCTTTCGAAGATTCTTTGTAAGATTCTCAGAACGCTTTCGGATAGAAAGAATCTTGAAAAGAATCCTGGAATGAATTTTGCTCCGGATCCTATACGTGATTCTTTTCAAGATTCCTTTAAAGATTCTTTCAAAGATTCTTTCAAGACTTTTTTTAAGATTCTTTAAAAGATTCTTCACAAGATTCTTTTTCTCTACGCGGGATAACTCTCCAATTGGCAAAACGGTTGATTTTGCTTCAAAGAAATTTTTTTTTTAGTGTTTCCTCATAATATTAACATTCATCACTTTCTGTCCTCAAAGAGATCACAACAATCAGGATTTTTGTCTTCTATTTTGACTTGGATTTCCCAGACGGAAAATATTCCAGAGCCGCTCTGAGAGAAAAGCATATCGTTGATTTAATGATTTTACATGATAAAACGAATGTAGGAAGAATTGCAATGTTTAATGTTTGAAGCGATGATAATATAGTTCAATAAACGATACTTGCAAAGTTATTGGAAACAAACGTTGAAATCGTATATGCAACGAAACGGCACGTAAGAAACTATTATCGTTTTGATGATTGAGACTATAATTATTTTTTGCTATAACCATAAAATAGAGACATTCCTTCTGGGAATTATAGTTTATAATTAGATTATCGTCGGACTAACTTTATTTTTTTATTACTATATTTTCTCTCAGTGCGAATGTTTTAGTCCAGATCTTCTTCATTAACCAAAAAAAGCTGCCATTGGTTTAATTTAGTAGAAACCACATTGAGAGGAGAGTTCATTAACAGTTAACAAATCAAGTGTTAAATATGGCGAAATGAACCATTTAGTTATTGGTACTAAATCTATGTTGAGCCAAATAAGATTTGTTAACTATTAACAAATGTCAGCGAGCTTTATTTGGGACAATTCAATGTTATTTAGCTCAACTGAGATTCAATAAGAATAGCTAAATGGTTCATTTCGTCATATTTAACACTTTATTTGTTAATTGTTAACAAACTCCGCTTTTAGTGGAATAGCAGCTTTCTCGAGCCAAAACTTGATCAGAATTTTGTAGCATCCTAAAAGTGCGGTTCCTTCGTATCTAGGAAAAGTGGGTTTTGGTACCGAATTCTCGCTGTGTACTTCCGGTTGGCGAGCTAACAGCAGCAGCAGAGAACGAGAGGGCCTCGAGCACGTCGTTGGTCGTCGGTGAACCGCGACCGCCGCACTGCATTAGGAGGAAATTACTATCGGTAATTCGATTTCGAATTTTCGCCTATCTTGTCCCTCCGATCCTTTCTCCTGCTCTTCTCTTAGTCGCCATCCCTCCTGTTGCGAATTCGGCCAATACCTACGAAAATCTCTGGATAATCTGCCCATGGCTACCATCCGCCAATTTCCAACCACCATGTACTTCTCCTTTTACACATAGACATCTCTACTAGTGTCATTGGTGTGTACTATTGTCTGTAGGACAATTCAGATTCTATATTGGATTCCAACACGATGAAATCAGGAGTGCACTAACGTTGTCCTGCTGCTGCTTCTGCTGCTTCGATACCGTCCTGCGTTAAAGCCACAATCTACTCTCCGAATCGTCCACATCCTCGTTATCTAATGCTGGCGCTGCCGGTATTGCTTCTAGCGAAACCATCGTTGCAGTCAATTCTGTAGTAGTGCAGACAACGATTGTCAAACCACATGCACTGATCCCCGTTTTCTACTCATCCAGCACTAATCTGGATTAATTGTGATCTGCAAACTCTCACACAGAGAAAAAAATATAGTTGAATGGACTAATTTAGCGTAGGGAAGATGGTGGCAAAACGGGCAGCTCCATGAAAAATTGGGATTGGGGGCAAAACGGGCACCGTCTCAACTTTCATAAAAACGATTTGGCTCAGTTTTTTATGTTCCTCAGATAGGGAAAGTGCGGAAAATACGTCAAATTGGTGATGAAAAAAAATGGATAATTTTCATCAGATCAGCATTTTTTTAACCATCCGTTCAGAACTTTTTTTCGATACTTTGTTGAGCAAAGGAAAAAAATATAGTCAAATGAATTTTTCAAAAATTTCATAATCAAATTAATTCTTTGAAACAAAAAGTCGGTATATCATAAAGAAATCAATTAGAACGAAATTCTCATTTTATGATTTGGTGCCAATTTTGACCCCAATACTTATATTTAGCCGAGATGCCTGTTTTGCCTCCCTGCCTGTTTTATTGACATCACCAATTATTTTCCGAAATTTTCAAGTAAGAAATGTCAGGAAATTGAAAAAAGTCGTGTTCGAAAAAGTTGAAACGATGCCCGTTTTGCTCCCAATTGTCATTTTCAGTCGTGATGCCCGTTTTGCCCCCATCTCCCTACATATTCGTTCAAATGAATTTTTTGTTGGTATAATAAATATTTCGGTTACCGCAAATAAATTTTAGACAACTGAATCTAACGATTATTGAAGAAACTAAACATTTGGTTGTCCTAACGAAAAATTCATTTGAACGAGGGTGTACGCTAAATTAGCCGATTCAACTATATTTTTTTTCTCAGTGCATGTAAAAAAATTATATCTTGACCGACATATGGAATTGGGCATATGTGTAGCGGCTGCTACTACACACAACAACGGAGCAAGAACCGTGACTAATTTTATATAAAAAAATAAAATAATAAAATTTGGAAAAGTATTGGAAGTATTCAATTGTGAAAACCGTGAGAAATAATCATCGATTATTCATAGCGAAAATGTTACTCGTTTCGTTTTTTTTGTCCAATTCTAAGTTTAAAACTATACATATTTTTAATATATTCTACATATAATTTTTGTACTTGGGATGATAGAATTGACTTTATTCAATTTTGGGAAACCCGATATGCGATTAGTGAATTATTGTTATGAGTTTAATTCTTATATAATTAAAAAAAAAATTGTTAATGGTGATTATTAATCCCTTTGTATTATTTAAAAATGTAGGTTGTAACTTGAATATTAATTAATAGTAGCTCGACTAATGATTTCTCTAAGTATGAGTGAATTTTGATCCACACCTGGAGAAAAACGCTCAGTTAGATCAACCAAGGCGCTTAGTTATATATGCGCGAACTAAGTTATTGGTTAGACCAACCAAGTTATTGTTTGACCAACCAAGTTTTTGGTTACACCAACTTAATCATCTTGGTTAGGCAATTAATAACTTGCTTGGTTAACAAATAACTTGATTGGTCTAACCAATAACTTAGTTGGCGCATATATAACCAAGCGCCTTGCACTGAGAAAAAAACATCGTTAGAACCAATAAAACGTGCGCTTGCGGGCAGCGAAAAGAATATTTTGTCGATTGGACAAAATATTTGGCAATGGTAATCGAATAATGTTTGGATTGATCAGCTGTTGCTTCGATTAATTACATATCTCATTCGATCAAAAGAATATTCTTTTCGCTGCTCGCAAGCGTACGTTTTGTTGGTTTTAACGATTTTTTTTCTCAATGTGGTTGTTCTAATCAAGCTTTTTTTGTGCGTGCAGCATGAAGTTATTGCCTTGTCTCGAAAAATGAGAATTCGGTAAGAATTTAATTCAATCCATCATCTCAACTCAAAGTTACAAGAGGGTTGAAACCATTTGCGTTAAATTTATAAATAGGACAGCCATTATAGTCCATAACAGGGGAATCCACGAAGACCCTGTACGTCAAGCGTCACCTTGTAAGGCTGTGCTTAAATTTCCATATTGGGTCCCTAATAGAATTGGGGCAAACTAGAAAGGACCAAGTAGGAGCCTCAACTAATTTTCTGCATGTGTATCGTCCCATGTTAGAGCCACAATCTACGCTCCGGATCGTCCACATCCTCGTTATCTAATACTGGCGCTGCCGGTATTGCTTCTAGTGAAACCATCGTTGGAACCTGTCCTGCAGTAGTGCAGACAACGATTGTCAAACCGCATGCATTGATGTCCATTCTACCCATCCAGCAGTTATCTGGATTAACTGTGATCTGCAAGCTCAATGCGCATGATAGAATTGACTTTATCCAATTTTGGAAAACCCGTTATGCGATTAGTGAATTATTGTTACGCGTTTTATTCTTCTTATCATTCAAGAAGAATTTTGTTTTATTTAGTTGTAACTTGATTATTAATTAATAGTTGATAGGTGAACCAACCACGATTTCTCTAAGTGGTAGTTGTACTATTCTTTCATTGCATGCTGCACTTTTGTTATTAGACTAATACTTTATTAGATGTGATCACATTGAGTCTCATAACACGTGTTACTCAAAGTACGTGTGTCCAGAGCCGAGTCTGTGCGACGACAGTTCTTTTCGTGTTACACTCAGACAAAAATATGTTAGAATGAACTATATCGGCGTGCACCCTCGTTCAAATGAATTTTTAGTTGGTATAACAAATATCTTGGTTACCGCAAATATATTTTGGTCAACTGAATCAAATAATTATTGAAGACACTAAACATTTGGTTGTCCTAAACGAGAAATTCGTTTGAACGAGGGCAAACGCCGATTTAGTTAATTTCTACATTTTTTTTCTCAGTGTACAAAAAATGTGAATTACGTAAGAAGTTAATTATGTCAAGTTCACCTATCAACACTGCCATTAGGATTTTTGTTTTATTCTACGATTTATACAGTATCACACGCGCTTGGGTTAAACGAACATTGATTGGTGTCGATCACTTGTACGGCGTAGGAAATCAGTTAACCGGTTCTATCTCATTGTTCATGAACAGATTTAGTGATTTATTCATGAATATGTTGAAAACGAAATTTGTTCGTAGATTTTTCTAAACGTAGTAAAGTAAAATTGTGAAGCTATATTTTAATAAAAACACGTTCTTATATAATTGTTGTCGAAAAATTATATTAAACAGGTTTTCAGTTGTAGTTTTGTTGATAGTAGTATTATAATCATGTATTGATATTAGTATCATAACCGTGTAACACAATTTGTTTTTGCTAAACTCTTTATCATTACAGTTAGGCTAGATTAATATAAACACAGTTTTGGTCTCGATTTTGAAATCGCTTTTTTGTCAGTGTATTATTATTCGTGACCGCTGAAGCCATATAACGACCACGTGGTCACTGCAATCGGTGGATCGTATATATGATTATCTATGTGCATGTATCTATGGTTCTTGTAAAATTTATTGTTTTGGATTCGAGGTCGATGTCACTCCACTTGTTCATCAATTCTTTACACTGTGTCAAAATATTGTTGTCACTTATTTATTCAATCAGCGCCTTTGGTCGTAGTATTAACGTTCATCACTTTTAATCCTCAAAACGTGCGCAATCATCAGGATTTTTGTTTTTGATTTTAGATCTGGTGTCATAGGAGTAAATCATTCCGGAGCCGTATGATTGAGTCCAGGTCTTTTTCGCTGCACAATTTTGGGTGATACTATCTCCAATACCTTTCTCCAAATTGATTCGGTTGCATACGTCTTTTGCACTGAATGCACGTCGTTGCGATTCCCGGCAAGTGTCTCGAAGCCAATGATCAAATTTTCAATGTCATTGAATATGATTTTGTGTGGTTCTTGCCAATTTTATTGTTGTAGATTCCAGGATAATGTCATTACGCTTGTTCGTCAGTCCTTTACATGCTGTCAAAATATTGTTGTCTTTTGTTTATTTAATCAGTACCTTTGATCGTAGTATCAACGTTCATCACTTTTAGTCCTCAAAACGTGTGCAACCATCAGGGTTTATGTTTTCGTCTTTAGTTTTGGTTTCATAGGAGTAAGTCATTCCAGAGCCGTATGATTGAGTCCAAGTCTTTTTTGCTTCACATACTTGGGAGGTACTAGCTCCAGTACCTTTCTCCAAATTGATTCGGTCGCATACCTTTCGCACTGCATCCATGTCTTCGGGATTCCCGGCAAGTGTCTCGAAGCCGATGATCAAATTTTCAATGTCAGTGAATATAATTTTGTGTATGCCCCTCGTGGATCTTGTTAACTTCATTGTTGTGGATGTGAGATCAATGTCATTCCACTTGTTGGTCAGTGCTTTACACGTTTTCAAAGTGTTGTTGTCGATGCAAAATGCACGCGGTCCGCCCAGGGTAGTTCGCTCACTTAATCCAAAACACATTGTCTTGATGAACGTATCACGCCAACCGTCTGCGTGTACCTGAATTTCTTTGGTCTGATCATTGCCTAGTCGTATCCTCTTGGTGTACATTGCACTTTGTGACATCATTCGAAATTCATAGTCAACCTCACGACATTTATGTTTCTTTTTATCTGGGAACCAATCGAATACGTTTTTACCAGAGTAACCGGTCGCTGCGAAGAATAAACCACATCCGTTTATATTTTTATCATCGGTGTGCATCCACAGTCGTATCTCTATTTGTTCAGCCTCTTTTTTTGTACGCAGATCGCCCAGAAAACTTTCAATTACAGGACCGAGAACAACCATGGCGGTTGTGGCGGCGGCTCCTATTGGATTGGCGCTCGATTCCTGTGGTGTAGTTACCAAGAATAACACCATTGTCGACAGTGCGATGGCGACGTAGGGCGCCATGTGGATACGCATTTTTGAAAAGTTTATTCTAAAACAAAAGCGCATAAACGTAAAAAAGTAAGAAAGATAAAAAGTCTGAATGTAAATCGAACAGGATTATTATTTTTGAGTTATATTACTTACGTATTCTTTACTCGATCAGCAACTCTTGACCGCTGCCGTTGATCAACTAGTGAATTCAATTGAAGTAATTTTGGTATTTATACAATCGTCTTTAGCACTGCATTTTCCGTCGATCACATTGTAACTTAACGTGATTGATTGACGTTTATATCTGTTTCCTTGTACATTTTGTAATACTGTATGATGAATCGTCTGATGATTGACAAGATCAGCTTCTTTTCGTTCAGTGGAGAGAAAAATATTGTTATCGCAAACCGTTTACAGAGACTAGTTCAAGTTTGCAGTTGAAATTATTTCCTCGTTCAAGGCGAGGAAATCCCGCCGGATAAGATTATAGCAATGGCAGGTCATGAGATATTGCGCACAGAGGTCACTATCGACAGACGAAGTAACGTCTTGATCCCACGTATGGAAAGAATTTAAAAAGCTTTTTTTTAAAACAACGGTTTCTCTAAGTTTGAATGATTTTCGGTCGACAACCGGAAGTTATTTTTTTGTTTCAAAGAATAAAAATGAGGTAAAAAGGTAATTAAGTCCATCATTTGATCTTAATGATATAAACGTGTTGAAACCATTTATCAGTAAAAATCCTTTAGAAACGAGGCAAACAAGTGTAATAAATCGTCCATTACGATTTTATTATTTCAACCCTTCACATTGATTTTCCCCTCCGTTTTCTCTTCGTCGGTTTCACCAAAATTGATCTTTCATCATTGTGCAATTAAGCGCAGAATATTTCACAACGTTGCTGAATTATAGAGCGAAACTCGTTCAGTTAATATCCAACGTTCTTCGCACTGCCCCTTTATCCCTTAAGCGCGCGTTCCGTGTACTTAATAACGTATATTCAGAATACGAAAGTAAGCTGGCTTCCCTTGACGTGCTATAGGCTCCCCATGATCGATATTTTTAAAGCCTGATACGGTTGGGTGACGAAAACCTTAGATGGATCAAATCCCGAAGCGAAGGATCAGCCTCCGATGGAAAGAGAGTACGGTGAAAGGAAAAGAGGCTGAAGAAAATAAAACATAATTCCCGGGCAAAAATAAAGACTTAAGGTGAGATTCTGTTGCAATCGCCTTCGATCCAATCTTGGGGGAGTCTCGAATTGATAGCTGGCCAAAATTCTAGCAGTTGATTAGATCACATACTCTGAAAAGTATTATCCAGTGATTTTTCAAGACTGTAATGACTATACTATACTTCATATGAGACTCTCCGAAAATTCATTCGAAAGTGCATTCATTTTATAAACGGATTATTAAAGCAAAGTGACATTTCCGGCCAGGTCTGGTCTGTTCTGGTGCGATCTGGTCTGATGCGGTCTGTTCTGGTTTGTTCTTGTTTGTTCTGGTCTGGTATGGTATGATGCGGTTTGTTCTGGTTTGTTCTTGTTTGTTCTGGTTTGTTCTGGTTTGTTCTGGTTTGTTCTGGTTTGTTCTGGTTTGTTCTGGTTTGTTCTGGTTTGTTCTGGTTTGTTCTGGTTTGTTCTGGTTTGTTCTGGTTTGTTCTGGTTTGTTCTGGTTTGTTCTGGTTTGTTCTGGTTTGTTCTGGTTTGTTCTGGTTTGTTCTGGTTTGTTCTGGTTTGTTCTGGTTTGTTCTGGTTTGTTCTGGTTTGTTCTGGTTTGTTCTGGTTTGTTCTGGTTTGTTCTGGTTTTTTCTGGTTTGTTCTGGTTTGTTCTGGTTTGTTCTGGTTTGTTCTGGTTTGTTCTGGTTTGTTCTGGTTAGTTCTGGTTTGTTCTGGTTTGTTCTGGTTTGTTCTGGTTTGTTCTGTTTTGTTCTGGTTTGTTCTGGTTTGTTCTGGTTTGTTCTGGTTTTTTTCTGGTTTGTTCTGGTTTGTTCTGGTTTGTTCTGGTTTGTTCTAGATTG
The DNA here is from genome assembly GCA_963970395.1 of Ephialtes manifestator. NCBI lineage: Eukaryota > Metazoa > Arthropoda > Insecta > Hymenoptera > Ichneumonidae > Ephialtes > Ephialtes manifestator. The sequence continues at coordinate 15,864,464 of OZ019977.1, read as the reverse complement.
TTCTAGTTTGTTCTAGTTTGTTCTGGTTTGTTCTGGTTTGTTCTGGTTTGTTCTGGTTTGTGCTGGTTTGTTCTGGTTTGTTCTGGTTCGTTCTGGTTTGTTCTGGTTTGTTCTGGTTCGTTCTGGTTTGTTCTGGTTTGTTCTGGTTTGTTCTGGTTTGTTCTGGTTTGTTCTGGTTTGTTCTGGTTTGTTCTGGTTTGTTCTGGTTTGTTCTGGATTGTTCTGGATTGTTCTGGTTCGTTCTGGTTCGTTCTGGTTTGTTCTGGTTTGTTCTGGTTTGTTCTGGTTTTTTCTGGTTTGTTCTGGTTTGTTCTGGTTTGTTCTGGTTTGTTCTGGTTTGTTCTGGTTTGTTCTGGTTTGTTCTGATTTGTTCTGGTTTGTTCTGGTTTGTTCTGGTTTGTTCTGGTTTGTTCTGGTTTGTTCTGGTTTGTTCTGGTTTGTTCTGGTTTGTTCTGGTTTGTTCTGGTTTGTTCTGGTTTGTTCTGGTTTGTTCTGGTTTGTTCTGGTTTGTTCTGGATTGTTCTGGATTGTTCTGGTTTGTTCTGGTTTGTTCTGGTTTGTTCTGGTTTGTTCTGGTTTGTTCTGGTTTGTTCTGGTTTGTTCTGGTTTGTTCTGGTTTGTTCTGATTTGTTCTGATTTGTTCTGGTTTGTTCTGGTTTGTTCTGGTCTGGTCTGGTCTGGTCTGGTCTGTTTTGTCTGGTCTGGTCTGGTCTGGTCTGGTCTGGTCTGGTCTGGTCTGGTCTGGTCTGGTCTGGTCTGGTCTGGTCTGGTCTGGTCTGGTCTGGTCTGGTCTGGTCTGGTCTGGTCTGGTCTGGTCTGGTCTGGTCTGGTCTGGTCCGGTCTGGCGCGGTCTATCTGTGTATCAGTGTCGGTCAGCACAATAGTAACTTTTGCAAAAAACTATGGTTTTCAGTAAAATTTGACGTCTATCTCCTATGTATAAAAAGTCATTTTTTTAATACAAATTCATTTCGAAATCTCAACAACTTCTGCCACCTCAACTGAAATATTTTCAATCTAAAGCGCTGTAAAGAATAATACCATTACAATCTCTTATTAAAACTTGCTCCATTCTTCTTTCCCTTATCACGAGATCCAGAAGAAAAAAAATGTTGGTATAACACTTAAGGTGACGTTCGTCAGCTGACAGATCATCCTTAAAATGCCATACAACGAAAGTAACCTTAAGCCATAGGGCAGTTGGCGCAACTTTCGAATCTTCACCAAAAGCAGAGATTCACCGTTCCGCGGTGAATACTAATGAAATCACGAAGCGTCGAGGGTTCCTTGATATCTGACGCGACAGTTGGGTGGAACGAGAGCGCTTTTCTGGACTCACGCTTTTTTTCTCCCTTTTCTATCCCTTTCCATCCCAGAAGAATCGTGAAAAGGAACAACCACCTTTATCGCTGTGGTAGCACGGTTACCCACACCACGATAAATGCTTGATCCTGTCAGTTTAAGTCTCAGAAACGTTTTGCTACTATATATATGTATATATAACCACAGCAGACTGTACAGTATATACATAACGCCGTATCACATAGAATGATGGAAGCTTTTGCTTGAGGTTACCGAGCTTCTTTCTCACTCAGGGAAAGTGAGTAAAATGTCCAACGAGAAAAAAGAAGAAAAAAAAACGAAAAAGTCTTGGCTAGTGGTCGTCCTGTAGGAGTTTATGTCAGAGGGCTGATCGCGCAATTCGTATGCGACCACGACCCTTCGTTCTGCGAAGGGGGTTAACGTCAGGGACGAGAATGTAGCAGCCTGCTGGGAAGGCAACACGCGGTCCGATTCCGTTTTCCTCTGAGCTTTGTCAGACGACAGGCTAGCAGAGAAAACGTAAATATGTAAAGAAAGAGAAACGTTGAGTTAAGAAAAGGTAGAAATAGGCTGACGCTGAATAATACGATATGTTTTACTTGGATGGCGGTCAAAATAGCGAATGACCAAAATAGTGAACGCACGGAGAGAAACGTCTGTGTGTAGCTACGCGGGTTTCTGTTCTTAATTACTATACCTTGCGTACCGCGGTGACACAAAGGCTTTATCGTCATTATTTTTATACACATAGGAGAATTTCAAATATTTATAGTAATCGTTGCGATTATCCTCGTTCCAGTTACGATACGTATCGTAACGCGTGAAACATTATACGAGCTATTACCATAAAGCCCTTGTGTCACTGCCGTACCATATCTTCTGCGACGGCACCTATATTCGCGCATCCATTTCTCTCCGTGCGGTTAAAATAGCGAATTTCAAAATAAGCAACGCCTGAATCTAGAATGGCCATCATTATGAATTTCGCTATTTTCATCATTCGCTATTTTGACTCCCATCTTATCAAAATACGGTCAAAATAGTGAATGGCTGAAATAGCGAATTTCATAATGATGGCCATTCTATATTTAGACGTTCCTTATTTTGAACGGTATTTTGACCCCCACCCAAAAAAAAACCATTTTTTTTGCATAATAAGCTGATAGCCCATTTCACATAATCAATTATCCTCTTGTTAAAAACAGGTTTCTCGATCGCATCTGTCTCAAACTTTTACACGTCCATTATTTTTTTCGTTTAACATTCGGTACAAGATTGATTTAATAGTTATTAATTTGCAATAATTATCCGAGGTGCTTATAAAAAAATATTCAGTTTGCTCAATATTCGATAAAAAAATATATACTTTTAATATTCCAATTCCGTCTTCCTCTGAGCTTTATGAAACGACAGGCTAGCAGAGAAACCGTAAATATGTAAAGGAAGAGAAACGTAGAGTTAAGAAAAGGTAGAAATAGGCTGACGCTGAATAATACGATATGTTTTACTTCAAGGAATCCGAATAAAAAACGTCGTTGAAATCGTTGCTAATTGTTGGAGTATTTTTATGAAAAAGTGAGAAAAAAAATCATTTTTTTTGCATGATAAGCTGATGGCCCATTTCACATAATCAATTATACTTTTATTGAAAAAAGGTTTCTCGATCGCATCTGCCTCAAACTTGTACACCTCCATTATTTTTTTCGTTTAACATTCGGTACAAGATTGATTTAATAGTTATTATTTTGCAATAATTATCCGAGGTGCTTATAAAAAATATTCAGTTTGCTCAATATTCGCTAAAAATGAAAATACTTTTACGTTTTTTAAATTGTAATTTCCTCTAATAAATTCAGAAATATACATTATGTACAAAAAATTAATAGCTCACCAGACTCCTCCATTTTATTAAACTATTTTATTCAAAATTTACTTCCTACATATTTTAAAACTTACACATTTTTCAATAAGGACCGCAAATTATTGATATTGAATAGTAATTATAAAACTAAATTATATATATAGAATATATATGTATATATATATAATTTTTATATAATATATATATATATATATATTCTATAAAGTAATGGGAGCTTACGACTCGGTTCTGGCCGTAGTCGGTTTATTTTTCATTCGAAAATAGGTCAATAGGGTGAAAAACATGTAAGGAAGATTTCTAAGTAGAGAGCAAATTAAATTTCAGGTTCATTTAATTCAGACTGGAGGATTTCCGGCGCGTGATTAGTCGACTCTTTTTGTGCTCATACAAAGGTTCGTGTGTACAGAGTGAATTAAATTTCAAGTCCATTTAATTTGGACTGCAGGACTTCCTGTGATCAGTCGACGCTCCTTGTGCTCATAAAATCTCCGATATTTCCGTGAAAGCCTTTTTTAACAACTTTTGGTACAAAATATACCATATTATCACAAAGGTTAGTCACCTTAAGGATTTGCAATTATACGATATTTATTTGCAATAAAATCGTCAGATATTGTTCAACATTTTTGCGATAATTATTTATTCGCTTAAACGTTCGATATCACGATAGCAATTTTTTCGTAGACTATCTGTTATCAACCTTTTAAGCACCAAGAACTTTGACTGTGAAAAAAATATGAATAAAATATCAAATAGATATCAATAAAAAAATTGATTTTGAATGTTGGACCATTTCTTGAATAAAAATAATATAAGAATGGCATTTTTGAAAAAAAAAAATAAATAAATAAAATTTGCATTTGTAAGTGCGTTTTTATTTCATAAGATTAAGAGGGTTGTTGGTGGAATTCTATGAGAAATACAGGATGTATTTCTCATAGAATAGAAGTATATAATATATAATATATATAATAGAATAGAAGTTTCTCATAGAAACAATTTTATTATAAAAATTTTATAACATGTCTTCGAAAATAATCTTTTCCACAATATCGAAAATGTCTTTGACTACCAAACTAGGAACGACGTCTGTACAATTATGTATGCGAATGTAAAGTTAATGCTAAATTTCTGTTTTGTTTATTACACATACTGATTAACTTTTTTACACGAATATAGATTGTAGGAAAAAAATATTTTATTTATTTTATTTATTTTATTTATTTTATTTATTTTATTTATTTTATTTATTTTATTTATTTTATTTATTTTATTTATTTTATTCATTTTATTTATTTTTATTTCTATTGACGGCAAAGAATTAAAAAAAAGATGTAACAAAGACATCTCCACAATTATGTCGAATATATAAACGGTTAAATAAAAAAGAGATTGTCAATTATTTTTAGATTTTCATATTCTTCAATATTTCAATGCTGATTTAACAAATCATTTATTATAAATTTATTTATTGCTTTTATTACTACACTGACTAACGTTTAACATGAATATGGATTGAGGGAAAAGAAAGAAAAAAAAGAGATGACGAAACGAAAATAAGTAAAGGGAAAAAGGTATCTTAGAAGCGAGGTCTTCGAACGCTCTCATGGGAGTATCGGGACTGTCTCTCTACCTTCTTAGGTCGATAAGAACGAAGAAGACTAGCGTCTCCATTGGGCTGCTCTAAAACCCGAGATACTTGGCTCACGTAAAGAGGATAATACCTCAGAGATTTCGAGACTGCTAGTCTGATGCACTTTGTATACAAACACATAGTCAATCGTTATAAATACCAGATTTAAAGATAAGGATAAAACGAAAAAGAATGAAAATTTCATTGTACTAAAGGTGAAAGAATCTTTAGAGAATTTGACAGAATTAAGTAAAAATATATGTACGAAGCATTCTCAGTCAATTTAATATTTTGCTTCCTCATTTTCTTTGTTTTCGTGAAAAATTTGTTTTTCGCGATTTTCGTGTCAGAATACTTAAAATCGTCTAAAACGTCGAGAAATGATTTGTACGAAATGTCTGTATATGTGTGGGTGTGTGTGCGTATGTGCACAATTTTTTGTTAGCACGATAGCCGTCGTAATTTTTAAGATATCGGGCTTAAATTTGAATCACGAGTAAACTGTTGTCAAACAAGGTATGGGATTGAATTTGGAGTTAATCCGCCAAGACGTTCAAAATTTATGGCATTTTGAATTTTTTGGAGAATGTCAACTCGTGCTCTAACTTTCGCAATTTTTAAGCTATCGGGCTCAAATTTGGTCCACAAGTGGACTGTTATTAAATAAAGTTTCGGAGTGAATTTGGCGTCAATCCGTTTAAAATTTATGGCATTTTTAATTTTCTGTTCGTGTTCTAACTTTCGCAATTTTTAAGATACCGGGCTCAAATTTGGGCCACAAGTAAAGTGTGGGTAAACAAAGGGTGAGTTAGAATTTGGTGCGAATCCGTCAAGTTGTTAAAAAATTATGACATTTTTAATTTTTCGAAAAATTAGTTTTAGCGTTCCAACTTTCACAATTTTCAAGATATCTGGCTTAAATTTGGTACGCAAGTAAAGTGTGGGTAAACTAAAAATCAGTTCGAATCTGGCGAGAATCTGTCAAGGGGTTCAAAAATAATGCTAGTTAAAATTGTTTTAAACAAGGCTGCAAAGTATAACTTTGCAAATTATTCCTCATTATTATTGGATTCTTACAAAGTTTCCTCTATGAGGAAGCCAAAATAGATTAACATACTTCCTCATAGAGGTAGATTTGTAAAAATCCAACGATAATGAGGAAGCAATTTGCAAAGTTCTACTTTTTATTTTATCTAACCTACAAAAACATTTTAAGGACCTACAGAAAAATTGTCAGAGTGGGCAATGAAAATTTGGCAGTATAAAAAATGTTAAAGTGTTTAAACTGGCAGTAAATGCCTTAAGTGTACATTAGAAGACGTTAAAATTTTATTTATACCAAAGCTCTAATTTTTAATAGCAATTTCCGCCTTAAGATCCAAGATGAACCTTAAGACAAAAGAATTATAATAAATTCTCCTTTTTTTATCGTAAGTTAATTCAATCACAAGATGAAACATACAATAAAAAAAATTCGACCCTAAGAAACTCGAACGTGTAGCAAATTAATTACTACTATTTGACATTAAATCAATTTTTTTTATTTGTTATGGTAAAAGAGTCTTTAGAGGAGCTTGACAGAATTAAACAAGGATATATAAAATATTTCTATGCATGAACGAAGTATTCTCTGTCAGTTCTGTATTTTTTTTTTGTAAATTATATATTTTTCAAACATTCAAGCACTTTTTTAAATTTCACTTTTAATTTTATCTAATCTACAATAATATTTTGAGGACCTACAGAGAAATTGTCATAGTGGGCAATCAAAATATGGCAGTGTAAAAAAATGTTATAGTGTTTAAATTATCAGTGAATGCCTTAAGTGTACATTTTATTTATACCAAAGCTCTAATTTTTAATAGCAATTTCCGCCTTAAGATCCAAGATGAATCTTAAGACAAAAGAACTATAATAATTTCTCCTTTTTTTATCGTAAGTTAATTTAATCAAAAGATGAAGCACAATAAAAAAATTCGTCCCTAAGAAACTCGAACGCGCAGTAAATTAATGACCACGATTTGACATTAAATCACCCTCTTTTTTATCTATTAAGGTAATAATATTTTAACGATGTCATTAACAGTAAAACTTGCCACGATATACCCTTAAGAATTTATAGCGCAGATGTTGAACCTATCATACAATTTTATTACTGCCGGAAATGTGCGAATTCTTCCTTATAGGTTAGATTACGATACTGTACGGATAATAAAACAAATTAATAAAGGAACGTCGTAAAACTTCCGCAATAACCGTAAAAATCATGAATTGCATTTTTTTTTCTTTTCCGTCACCAAGTATCTACGTTCTGCTTTCTTTTCTCTTCTGATTTTTGTTCGCCACGCTTCGATCATCACGTGATGAAAGGAATTCCAAACACGTTCGTATCAGTCTTGTCATGTAGGTTACGGACCAGAGATCATTCGGCAACTGGATTGAAAGCCTTCAAAGCCGCTCAGATACGAGGACGACGTGGAAGTTGAGGGGTTAAGGGGGTTGGAGGTTCGTTATCACCCGTTTCTCAACGAAGCTCGTCGATAGATGAAATTAAGCTGTCAGGGTCGTCCAACTGGACGAGCACGAGTTCCATCGAGCTGGTAATCAACGGAGCAAACTTTGTTCTTTATTGCGGAGAAAAAGTGAAAGACGTCTGTATTTTAGTCTGGTTTATTTTTATCCTTTGCTCACATCGATGACGACGAGAGTATTTTCGCACTAAACTTTAAAAAGACAAGGAAAAATAAAGTTTGTGAAAGATTCTTTTTTTTATTTATTTCTTTGTGTTCTTAACGTGTGACGCAATACGCCAATCGTAAAGGAACTACAATGTATAGAGGAAATCATAAAAAAAGAGGTATGTTTCAGGAAGGGGAAAAAGATTTTATCGAGCATCGTAAAAGAATTTATAAAGATGCTTGAGATTTTTTTTTCTTTTTTTTTACGTCGGACCGGAAGGGTTTGGTTCTGAGAGTCTGATGGACTATAGTCAATTTTATGGTAGCTACTTAATCAGCATTATTCGATCGGAAAAAACTAGTGGTTTAGAAACTCAGACATTTTGAAAATAAACATTTTTGCTTATTCGCCATTTTTTAAATGAATTTTGAGTTTAGCGACCTGGAAAATTCTCGAGTATCTAGTTTAATCCCAATCGTAACAATTTTTTGCATTTTGGCCGCTATTTTGAGTCCGCCATTTTCAAAATTAATTTTGACATTAAATTCGTATTCACATTTTGCTGCCATTCTCATTTCTAAATCTTAAGTCTAAATTTGTTATCAGCGTTTTCAAGAACTCATAAGAAATTTAAGAAAGCCAGTTGGAAGTAGTGGAAAATTCTGTTTTTAACTTATTTCTTCGTGTTTGTAACTTGTGAAGTTATATGCCAATCGTAAAGGGACTATATAGGAAAATAAAAATAAAAATAACGTATATAGCAGGAAGAAAAAAAAAGTTGTTATCAAGCATCGTAAAAGGATTTATAAAGCACCTTGAAAGGAAGACATTTCTATCGCCGAGAAAGCTTCCAGCATGTCAGCAACACTCCGAAAAAAGTATATATCTTCTTGGCCTCTCTTATATCTCACACTGAATAGCCATGTCACCTCCATAAGACGAGTGAAACAGAATTTACAGTATTATTCTGTCCCTGCCACACATTTTGGAATCACGCTTTATTTAACTGTCAAGCAGGGATAGGCACTCTTCAAATTGAAGTTTCCAGCATGGCTTGACGAATATAATTTAAATGGTTATTCGAAAAAGTCTTGGAAATTGCTTCCTCATTGTTTTGCAGATTTCAAAAAAATTTGTTGATTCATTTTGGCTCCCTCTTAATGGAAGCTTTATGAGTTCTGGAGAGTCATTGAAGTTATTTCAGAAGAAATATTTCGTTCGAAGTTTATATAATTGAGGGCGTTTAAAACATTTTGTATTACGAAAAAAAAATTTAACCCCATAAAACTTGAATGTTAAAAAAAATTGTTCTAAATTTACAACACACGTGTATGAAGTTTTTTTTACCAAAACCGTTTATGAAATTTTAACTGCGACATTGAATTTTACAACACTGGTATATCAAATTTACCGTTCCTGTATTGTAATTTTACAACGCATCTGTTTTGTAAAACTCAACATCGCAGTTGAAATTTCATAAACGGCTTTGGTAAAAAAACTTCATACACATGTGTTGTAAATTTACAACATCTGTGTTGTAAATTTAAAATGGGCTTAAAAACAATTTAAAAAAAATAGAATTATTACTCGGGCATTATTTTTTCAGACATATTATGTCATTAGAAATCATTAGCTATTGGTTTTCGCCAAAAGAAAATTTTTCGCCTACCCCGGGGTTTGAACCTACGACCTACCTATCTAAGTACCTAACAACGCACGCACGCTACCAACTACGCTATTAACGACTTAGTAGTTTTGGATATAAAACGGTATAAGAGTTATACAACTATTATTCTCTTAACCGTACTTATCATTGACATATTAAAATGTTCAATTGATTGCAGTCAGAGCGTGAAGTGTGTACGGAAATATTTTCAAGTGAACATAATGCATAACGCACCCTACTCATAATCGTTAGGTTGCCGGTTCGAGTCCTGCTGTTACCATCCTTTTTATTGGTTTAATACCTACATCAATGTTACATGTAAACTTCATAAAACCTGTGCATATCGACAGATATTAATTTTTTATTATTATTGATATTTTCAACAGCGTAATATCAACTTCTATTACAGTAGTAGGGTCTGGGAATTTTAATACATTTTGCTAAGTATATTTGGATATATAGCTTAACCATATACCATGTACCATGTATATAGCTTAAACACTTTGAACGAACACAATTTTCAAACATCACATAAAGTTTTAAAAAGATTCATACGTATTCAGAAAAATTAACAAATTATTTTCATAAAAAACAAGTCATTTTGCCAGGTAATTGTTTAAATGATCACTTTTTAAAACTCTGGCCTTTCAAGACAAATTCAGCCCAAAACCTCAACTCTTTCGACCAATAAAAATTTCCAAACATTACATAAAATTCTTAAAAAATTCATACGTGTTTAGAAAACTCAGCAAATAATTTTTATTTAAAAACAAGTTAGTTTGCCAGGTAATTTGTTAAATAATTTTTTTTTTCGTTAATTTGATAATCACATTTTGGAATTATTATTAGGTAAGATCAATTTTTTCAGCACCTTCTATATGATCTTTTTTTCAGATTTTTATTCCATCGAGATTCTCTCGATTTTCTCTGCTTAAGCAAAAGCAAACTAACACGAAAGTATCAGAATATGACATTTTCATGAAACCAAAGCATCGCAAAAAAATGTGGCGAATAATGGCTTTAAAAAAAACCTAGACTTCTCTTGATATTAAAAAAAGCGAATTCAACAATTTGACAATTTGACAAACAATTCAACAACATGTTTAGTTATCTAACTTAAAAAAGGATGCAAAGTCGAATCTTGCACATTGCTTCCTCATTGTTTTTCGCTTTTTACAAAGCTTCCTCTCTGAGGAAGCAAAAAATTATGTTATTCAATTTTGGCTTCCTCATAGACGAAGCTTTGTAAAAAGCGAAAAATAATGTGGAAGCAATGTGCAAGGTTCTACTTTGCATCCTTTTTTAAATTAGATAAATAAACATGTTGTGAATTCGCTTTTTCTATTTCGTTATTCCGTTATTTCGTTATTATTAGAGTGTTTTCGAAAGTAAATGTGATAACGTATATTATTAAAAATAACTCAACATTCCATAGAATCACAAATTTCATACCGTTTGTCACTAAATTATACATATATAATGGCTGAATATTGTTTCATTTATATATAAAATTTGAGGTCGCTATCTCAAGTTTTGCAAAAGTTACAATAGAGCGATAATGTCAATTTTTCGAAAAATTCAAAATTCCATAAAATCTGAACCACTTCACCGATTCGAGCCTAATTCAATACCAAACTGTATTGAGTGCACCTACTCTTATAACCAACTATTTAGCAAAGTAGACTAAATTTTACGAAAGTTAGAGCGACCACGTCCTTTTTTCAAAAAATTCAAAACGGCATAAAATCGAAATTTTCACACAGATTTTGTCGAAAATTGGTACAGTTGAAGAGGGTCTGCTGCTACACTAGTGTGCCAAATTTGAGCACGATATACAAAACCGTTCTTGAGTTATCGGCGTTCGAATTTTCGGAGTTGTATACACACACACACACACACACTCACACATACATACAGACATTTTTTTCTAGATCATTTTTCTGGACGTCTTGGATAATTCTAAGTGTGCTGACATAAAAATCTCGAAATTTTTTTTTTTCATGAAAACAAAGATTCCTCTATGAGGAAGCAAAAAATACTCCACACATTCATCAATGTCCCATGGGCTGTAATATCAACGACGAATATGAGGAAAATGGGAGAAAAGCGTGAGAGAAAGTCGGTGTAAGGTTTATTGCTTCAGCAACGATATTGCCCTGCCCAGCCACAATTACAACCTCCGGCTTTTCAAAGCAAATGCAACCCAAAACTTCAACTCCTTCGACCAAATTCAATTTTCAAACAGTACATACAATTCTTAAAAAATTCATTTGTATTGAGAAAAATCGACAAATTATTTTTATTAAAAAAAAAAACAAAGTTAGTTTGCCGGGTAATTCGTTAAACATTTTTTTTTTTTTGTTAATTTGTTAATAACATTTTGGAATTATTATTATGTAAGGTCAATCTTTTCAGCATTTTTTTACAGATTTTTATTCCATCGAGATTCTCTCGATTCTCTCTGAATCTCACACTGTACTACGGAAGGACTACCTTAAGGGGATGTTGGAGTAGATTTTTTTATCGACGTTGGTCGATAAGTTTCTCGATTATGACACAGATGGCGCCGACGTAGTCTGTTTACTTTTGGCAAAAGATACTGAATCTTCCAAAATTCAATATGGCCGCACACGATGTGGCAACAGACCTTTGCTGTTGGATATAATTGTTTATGGAAATTAGATATGTAAAATCAGACCGGACGTCAATTCTGTGATGATTGTTGTATATTCCAAAACCACCAGAATGCCAACTACACAAGCCAAATCCATATATAGTTTATACTACGTTCGCGTTGCAAAGGCTCGGAGTTTTTTCAAAAGTAAACAGACTACGTTGGCGCCACCTGTGTCCTAATGGAGAAACTTCATTCACGCTCTTCTCGACCTACTCTGATCGCGAACAAACTGCGTAAACGTACTTTACAAACTACGTGCGCTTCTTTTGTGCTATCGCCAATCCAACAGTCTTAAAAAATGCGAAGAACCTCATAGAATCGGCATCCACGTTCTTCTTTTCAATGTGATGTCTAGAAATGTTTATATAGGACGAAATAGGTGGTGTTGACAGTTCGAGCGGCCATATTGCCCTCGCGGACTTGACCAACCGTCCACAACCTGAATCCAACTGGTTGGTTTGTGCATAAAACCAACGCGTAACCAACCAAATTCCAACCATCCCATAAGTCAAAGGTTGGAATTCGGTGGGATTTTGTAAAACCAACCGACATCCTACCAATTTTCATGCTGTAAGAGGTTGGATTTTGTGAAATCAACCGACATCCTACCAATTTTCATGCTGTAAGAGGTTGGAATTTGGTAGGATTTTGTAAAACCAACCGACATCCTACCAATTTTCATTCTGTGCAAGGTTGGAATTTGGTAGGATTTTGTAAAACCAACCGTCATCCTACCAATTTTCATGCTGTGAAAGGTTGGAATTTGGTAGGATTTTGTAAAACCAACCGACATCCTACCAATTTTTAAGCTGTGGAGGTTGAAATTTGGTAGGAATTTTCTAAACCAACTGTTCATCCAACTGTTGCCTAAGACTTGAACCGTTGAAACTTGGTTGGGTACAGGTTGGTTTTTTGCACAAAACAACCGGTAGGAATTCGGTTGATACTCGGTTATACAACCCGAATCCTACTACAATTCAACCTAATATCGACATTTTTTCCTATCCTACCGCAATCCTACCATAATCCAACCGCATACCAACCATCAAAACGGTAGGATCAGTCCGCGAGGGTGGTTATCGGTAGGTTTACAAAATTACGATTTTCTTTATTTTTTAAGTGTTTTCGTCCAAAATTCGAGCGGACGCCGATGCGCCTATGTTGATATTATAATCCTGTGCAATTTGAAACATATTTGTAATATATTAACAACGTAGTTTGTAAACTACGAAACCGAAGCTTTTTACCGACCAAAGTCGGTAAAAAAATCTACTCCAGAATGCCGTTAACACGAAAGTATCAGAAAATAATATTTTCACGAAATCAAGGAGTAGCAAAAAAAATGATGAATAATCGCTTACAAAAAAAACTTGGACTTCTTTTGATATTTAAAAAAAAAATATACTTCACACATTCATCAATGTCCCATGGGCTGTAATACCAACGACGAATATGAGGAAAATGGGAGAAAAGCGTGAGAGAAAGCCGGTGTATGGTTTATTGCTTCAGCAACGATATTGCCCTGCCCAGCCACAACTGTACAGCCTCTGGCCTTTACAGTTTCAACAGGTTTCTCCCTCGCGCTTTCCGCGCTTTGCTCTGCTTTCCAGAATCGTGGGTGAGAGGTGAGCGAACGCTTTCCGGCACGGCCCGAGAACTCCCTATGTGGGAGTCGCGGGTCGTTACCTATCCCCTGTCGCCGTACCCTGCAAACTCACTCGTTCACTCACCGACTCGTTTACCCTCGCAACGACAGGAGATCCCGGTTGAATAGTTGGACAGTTGAATCGTCACCTCGTGATCACGTGCTTACACCCTGCACCTCGTCCCCAGGGTCTCCTCTATAGAGACTTGGATCTTCGTGCCTTCGTCCCTTCGGAAGGTTCAAGAGCACTCTTCGTTTTCCCCTTGCGTCTACTCAAGAGATCCCATGATAATGCCCCTCTTAAATCTCTCATTATCACCGTACGATGTGTATAGTGCTAGAGAAATCCTAGAGAACATTTCCGGGACTACGATTTTTTTTTGGAGAAACTCGACGTGCTTCATACGACCCACGTATAGAAATAATGAGTCCAGGATAGAGTATGGGCCGTTCCAGATGGAGTCTGGGTAGTATAGGGTGAAGAATGGGGTTAAAAGTGACTTTTGGTCGGAAATCCAAACTAATTTTTTTTTGTTCAAGATATCAAATTTTGGCCTTCATCGTCGTTCTCAAGTCGCATATTCTACCTCGGAAAGTACCGGTTATATGCCTTTTGCTTCCTCATAGAGGAACCTTTGTTTTCGTAAAAAAACAAATTTTCTTTTTACCTCGATCGAAAGTACGTATCCTCGGCATCAATCTCGAAGCAGAAAGTCTAAGATTTACGCATTGGTAGAACTACACGCACGCCCTCTGTCAAAGCGGGAGCAAAAATTTGTTTCATGCGCACCGATACGGAAACTGCCGCGATTGTGTTGCCCCGACTGCCGTCAGTCACTAGTCACTAATACGTGTTTAAGTTTTTTATAACCTCAAAGCGTATTTTAATAAAAATATTAATCAAAATGATCTCGGCCGACGAATCTATGGACGAGGAAGAAGTATTACGAGATTTCGATGCAGAGGCAGACTTAATAATACAGACAGAACATTGTATAAGTGAATATATATATTTTTTAAACTATAATTATATTTGCTATTCTCTTTTATTTGATGCCTGCCCCCCCCGACCAGCAGCACTCGCTTCGCTCGTGCCGGCAAATGTCGGGGCAGGCATCAAAGCATGAATCTATTAAGAGCCGCGGCAGCGTCTTGAAACCAGAATTGTAAATCCCCATTAATTCATGAGATAATAAAATAGAGTCTAAATATTTGAATAGCTGAAAAAATACTAATCTTCGCTTTAATATTGCAAGAAACAGTGGAAAAAATGGAAGAAATAAGTAATGCATTACAGTAGCCTCCCGCTAAGTGCTCGCCTACGGGGTTGTAGGGGTAAAAACGAGCACTTAGCGAGTTACCACCTCTCCGTAGAGATTCGGCGAGCTCGGGCCGTATTCGGCCGAAATCGGCAGGGCTCGGGCGCATTCGTCCGCGATCGGCCGGGATCGGTAGAGAATCGTAGTCTTGGTGGGAGAACATTCACGCCTCCCGATCGAGGGGAAGGCGCCTCGGCGAGCACTTAGCGAGCGACCCAGGGCATCATGTCGTTAGACATGATGCGCAGTGCAGGAATTTCAAACTTTCTACCCTTGTAGTGTAATATACTATTTTTCGAGATTTTCATTCAGATACTCAGAATGGTCCAAAACGTCGAGAACAGTGGTTTAGAAAAAATGTCCGGATGTATGTATGTGTGTGAGTGTGTGTGGCACGCTTGCAAAATTCAAACCGCTGTATCTTGAAAACGGATTTAACAATCAAGCTGATATCTGGCGCGCTGGTAGAGGAGCAACATCCCTTCCTATGTATACATTTTCGAAAAAATAGAAAAAAAAATTCAGATTTTATCAGCCTTTCAATTTTTCAAAAAATGTCTGTATGTTCTCTAGCTTCCGCATTTTTTTAAGCTAATGAGCTATATAGTTCTGGACAAATAGAGAAATGAAAAATGAAGGTCGGTATTGAGTTTGAGCGAAATCCATAAAGCGGTTCAGATTTTATAAAATTTTGAATTTTCGAAAAAATTTTGTTTTCGTTCTTATTCAAGTTAAGTTCGACCAAACCTGCTCAAATCTTTTGCAAGGTAAAATTAACATCAAGTTGTAGTAGATAGCGAATTTGGTGACTATTGGTAAAGTGGTTCAGATTTTATAAGACATTGAATTTTTCAAAAAATCTCTGTATGTTCTGTAGCTGCCACCATTATTTAGATAATGAGGTTAAACAGTTTTTGAAGAATAAAGCCATGAAAAATGACGATCGGTATTGAATAAGCGAAATATATAAAGCCGCTTAGACTTTATAGAATTTTGAATTCATGAAAATTGTTGTTTTTGTACTTCTTTAATTTGTATGTAAAATAAGGATGCAAAGTAGAACTTTGCACATTGTTTCGTCAATAATTTTCATTTTGGCAAAGCTTCCTCTATGAGGAAGCCAAAAATAAAATAAAGAAACTTCCTCATAGAGGCGGTGTTGCGAAAAATGAAAATTAATGAGGAAGCAATGTGCAAAGTTCTACTTTGCATCCTTTTTACGATTAAAAAAGTCACTTGTGGTCGGTTCTGACTTCAAAATTCACAGATCCGACTTTTGGTCGGAAAAACAAACCTTTTCCAAACCGGTTCCAAATCTTTTTACCGTGATTTAAATAACGCATAATTTGTGAAATGACCCAGACCACCAATTAAGAAGAACATTTCATTAAAATTAATTTTTCACATGCCCATTAAATACAGACGTTGAAAAAAAACTGTCTGTGAGTATCAGTTTTTCTTTATTTTGTTTTACGGTGAGAGGTGCACAGACAAGGGGTGGTAAGAATGCTTCATTTTTACGAGGGTTCACAAGTCGAGTGGAAGTAAAAAAAAACTCAAGTGCGATGAGTGTGCGAAACGTTAATGGTTCAGAGTACAGACATGGTGTGTATATGCTCTATATACATACATACATACATACACACATAGGCTGTTACGAGTAACGGAGGCCCTCGAATTCTCAACTTGTCGTAGAAGAGGCGTAGAAAAGCCGACGACTGTTGCCGGACGTCGAAAGCATGAAATGGTTGACTATAGTGCGAACAGACGGTGGAAATAGCCAGGGAATCGTAATTTAAATGTTTCCAACCCTCGCCAAACTCCATCGGTCGTTCCATCGCGCGAGTCAGGGCAATTTCGTTCTAATGGGGTAGAGACTGTAGAGCCATCGGGGGATAGGAACGTAAAACTTTTACGAGATCAACATTGGCCGGGCTTTCCCTGGCACAGAAAAGCTCCGGCTTTCTGCCACCCACTATGTCTCGCTTTCCGCTCGTTTTCCTTATTTCTAGTGTTTCGCTATTTTCCACCCTTTACCTTCCGGCCATTTTCGTTGCAGCTTGTACAAACAGAAAATGCAATATACCGACACGCTGTTATACTTACTTTACTGGTTCAACGTATCGCAAAAGTTCGCCAGATTTCCTTGGGGACAAGCGCCGGGATAAATTCGTATCCATTAGAAACATTTGTACGATTATCGATATATTATATCGACGATGGGTTCTAAAAACAGAACGAGGCGAAAAAATGTTGGTAACATGGGATTGAACTCAGCGAGTACAATTTCCCAGACCTGTTGCAGGGTCGAAGCTATATTTTCATTATCTGCTGGTAAAATAGCCGGGGATGGTTGAAGAAAGTCTATCTTATCGACATGGGAAAGGTAGCAAGGGATGAAAACGATTACAAAGCTGTTTTAGCGACCTTTTTCCGCTCGGTCGGAACTTTTGGGACTGTCGGTACGGTAGATAATCTTGCAAAGGCGGGTATGATATCCGACGGTCGGTAAAAAAGCGTGTTGTCAATTTTTGCGGAGCTTTTTTGATGTATTCCATTTTAGTCGGTACATGTGAAAGTTTTCTTTTCTACAATGTGATATAGAACTGAAAAATTGATAAAGAAAAGGAAGATTCTGGTGAATCCTTGAATCGTAACAAACAAATTGATTATAAATTCGTTTCAGAATAATACAAATTTGGAAATAACAACAAAATAGCAGCTTTGTTTTGTTCTTAAAATCAAAGTTAATCTATTTTTTACCTCATCGTTATTGATTGCGGAAGGAATTTTACCTCAGTGGTGCTATTATCTTATTAACTTTTCAACTGTCAGCATAGCATTTTTTGCTATCTTGGAAATTACTATTTTCAAGAACATCTTTTTCAATTTTAATCAGAAAATTCTAAAAAAAATGTAACGGATAATGAGATTTAATTACAAATGCATGCTATATTTTATTTTTGTATAATTTTGACGTGTCAATGCTATTTAATTTTATAAAAATTAAATAAAATAGTATTGATACGTAAAAATTGGAAATCATGAATTTTTAAAATTATTGTGATTCTGAAAAGTTTCCAACGTTTAACATTTTTTTTCCAATGGGGAAGCTGTTTTGGCAGTTAAAGTGTTATAATTTTTTAAGTCGTGAAAAGTAAGAATTATATTGTAAAAAAATTTAATCATCGATTTACGTTCTACTTCATGTAAAGTCTGAATTTATTTTTCAAAAGGTGCAGATTCGGCATTAAAACAATATTAAAAAATACCAGTCTGCAGTTGCTAATTCCTAACATCCAGAAAACTGTCCACTTTTTCTTTCGTGCATATTCGGATGTGCTAAAATTGTTGAATCAATCACAACACCAATTCCGTTTGTACCCCGAAGCAATTTCGTGAGAATTTCTGCAACAACAGGGGAGAAAAAAAAGCTTTGCCTCATTTTTACTCGGAGTGTTTGAAAGCTTCTCCGTATAGTCCCACGGTATTTGCACTAGTGGAAAAAGTTTTACGACGCTAAATGAGTTTTCCTCCCTCGTCAGCGGTCGGCAAAAACGCTTTTTCTTCCACGTACGATAAGTGGATTTTCACCTAGACAACTAGACAACAAAATCGATGCAAGGAGAGTGTAAAACTTTAATTCAACCACTTGGCCCTCTCCTCAACACGACGCAGAGTAGCTCGACACGAGCATTCTACCACTTGAGAATTTAATTAATTTTCGGTGATAACGATCGTCCCCGTTTGAACTACATTAAATAAACGAGGATTATACGAACACACAGAGTGTTTTCGCCACATTGGCCACAAGCTTCTACGTAGACGGGACGAGCTCGCGTTAAATTATACACAAAATAGCATTGACATAGAATTTGATTTTTGTAAAATAAAATAGCATTGACATAACATTGAATTTTTGTTAAATAAAATAGCATTCATATAGCATTTTATTTTTGTTCAATAAAATAGCATTGACATAGTATTTAATTTTTGTAAAATTAAATAGTATTGACATACCATTTTATTTTTGTAAAATAAAATAGCATTGACATACCATTTTATTTTTGTAAAATAAAATAGCATTGATATACCATTTTATTTTTGTTAAATAAAAATGCATTGACATAGCATTTAATTTTTGTTAAATAAAATGGTATTGCCATAACATTTTATTTTTGTTAAATAAAATGGTATTGCCATAACATTTTATTTTTGTTTAATAAAATAGCATTGAATTACCATTTTATTTTTGTAAAATAAAATAGCATTGATATACCATTTTAGTTTTGTAAAATAAAACATCATTGATATAGCATTTTATTTATGTTAAATAGAATTACATTAACATAGCACTTTATTTTTGTTAAATAAAATGGTATTGACGTAGCATTTCATTTTTGTTAAATAAAATAGCATTGATATAGCATTATATTTTTGTTAAATAAAATAGCATTGACATAGCATTTTATTTTTGTTCAATAAAATATCATTGATATAGCATCTTATTTTTGTAAAATAAAATAGCATTGATATAGCATTTTATTTTTGTTCAATAAAATAGCATTGACATAGCATTTTATTTTTGTTAAATAAAATAGTATTGACATAGCATTTAATTTTTGTAAAATAAAATAGCATTGATATAGCATTTTATTTTTGTAAAATAAAGTACCATTGATGTAGCATTTAATTTTTGTTAAATAAAATTGCATTGACATAGCATTTAATTTTTGTTAAATAAAATGGTATTGACATAGCATTTTATTTTTGTAAAATAAAATGGTATTGACATAGCATTTTATTTTTGTAAAATAATATAGCATTGATATAGCATTTTATTTTTGTAAAATAAAATAGCATTGATATGCCATTTTATTTTTGTAAAATAAAATAGCATTGATATAGCATTTAATTTTTGTTCAATAAAATAGCATTGACATAGCAATTAATTTTTGTTAAATAAAATGGTATTGTCATAGCATTTTATTTTTGTTAAATAAAATAGTATTGACATAGCATTTTATTTTTGTAAAATAAAATAGCATTGATATAGCATTTTATTTTTGTAAAATAAAATAGCATTGACATAGCATTTTATTTTTGTTGAATAAAATTGCGTTGACATAGCATTTTATTTTTGTAAAATAAAATAGCATTGACATAGCATTTTATTTTTGTTGAATAAAATTGCATTGACATAGCATTTTATTTTTGTAAAATAAAATAGCATTGATATAGCATTTTATTTTGGTAAAAATAAAATAGCATTGATATACCATTTTAGTTTTGTAAAATAAAACAGCATTGATATAGCATTTAATTTTTGTTAAATCAAATGGTATTGACATAGCATTTAATTTTTGTAAAATAAAATAGCATTGATATAGCATTTAATTTTTGTAAAATAAAATATCACTGACATAGCATTTTATTTTTGTAAAATATAGTAGCGTTGAGACGTAAAAATTGGAAAGCATGGATTTTTTTCACTATTCTGATTCTGGAAACTGTCAAGTGTTAAAAAAAAATTGTCCAATGGGGGACATGAGTTGGCAGTGAAAAGGTTAAGCATAAGATTCTCATTTTTTAAATGACGATAAATAGGAATTATATTGTTAAAAAATTTTAAGAGTCCCCGTTTGAACTACATTAAATAAACAAGGTTTATACCAACACGCATAGTATTTTCGCCACATTGGTCTCAGCATTTACGTAGACGAGACGAGCTCGAGATAAATTATTCACGTTTATGAGACAGAATAAATTTTCGTACGATTCGTCGATTGACATTGTCTATTGCTATTCGCGCTGTAGGGGGGAAAAAAACTTGATTCATGTTTGACTATAAATTATGGAGGACATAACATAAATATACAGAACGAAGGCTTTATTCGGATTTGGCTATAAATTCGGAGAACGTCAGATAATTTTTTTTACTTGCGGCAATTGGAAACTCAAGCAGTTTATATCGATTTCGTGCTTTTATGTCGTTTCAATTTAATTAATTTATGAAATGATAGCGCAAAATAAAATAATCTAACTAATTAATTTATGCTTTCATCATGGCATCAATTAATTTACGGACGTTATTATTGGATAAATGATTCTTATTTCTCTGTAAATAAATTCATTGTTTATTAATAATTTTTAATAAGAAATAAGCAAAACTATGTATTCTTTGTGTATAAAATCTCGATTTCGTTAAATCAAAACAAAAAAAAATTAAATATTGATTGATAATTTAGGCCAGAATTTTAAGCAGATCCCTTAAGGGTAGGGAGTCAGGTAAAAAAAATTGATTTTGGAAATTCAATATCATCCAAATCCTATTGCATATAAAAATGCCCAACGCACTATATTGTTGGTACTCGATGAAAGGATTTTTACTGCCGTCTGACTTGCATATGCTTTTCAATATTATCTTAAGCAAAGTTCTTAGGTTTTCCATTCTGCGCATGATTCAGATCAAACTACCAGGCAGATTGGAATGGTTGACGTCTCATTTTCTTCTTCATGAAAAGATACACCGGCTAAATGGAGCAAATGTTAATAAAAGGTAATATTTTTTAAGTGACACAATTATTAATAAATAAATTTCATGCTATTTTCTGAATCAGTGATTAACTTTGCTTTCAGAATGAAAAAAAAATAGTTTGCTGCATTTAGCCGGTGTATCTTTTCATGAAGAAGAAAGTGAGACGTCAACCATTCCAATCTGCCTAGTAGTTTGATCTGAATCATGCGCAGAATGGAAAACCTAAGAACTTTGCTTAAGATAATATTGAAAAGCATATGGGTCATTCCACGGGATTTCGCACAAAAAAAAACCCGACCGACTCCAATTTTCGCCTAATTTTTTTATATTGTTGACTATGTCAAACGGAGCATCTGTGAATTTTTTGAGAATTTTATTCTTATATTTCGACGAGCCATAAAATAAAAGGTGAAAAAAATGAAAAAAATTCTGACGTCAAGTGGAATAATGATATCGACAAAAATAACTAGGTCAAAATTTTCGTAATTCAACACAGTTTACGGTAAAAATAATCAAAATAAAAAATAAACATAACTTCTATTTTATTTATGTCTTCTACCAAGAAAAGGTACCATTTCGCTAATTTGGCCCCCTCCGATTTCAATACAAAAAATCACGAATATACTACATGGAGTCCCAAACATTTTAAGCACAAGCCCAAGATGGAGAACGCATTTAACCCATTTTAAAAAAAAATATTTCGGGTAATTGATTTTTTTAATTTTCTTCCAATCTTCTGCGTATTTTTTTATGTAATTGGTAATATTAAAAGGAGCTTATGTGATTTTTTTTCATAATTTTATATGTAGATGTATTCGATTCATTAAATGTAATCGAATTACAAATTTTTTAAATTTTAAAAAAAGAAAGCGATCAGCTGATCGCTTTCTTACTCACTCAGTGGCCGCTCGAGTGCTGGCGTCGCGAGATTCGCCTGGGGTACGCCTGGGGCGTGCGATCAGCTGATCGTCTCGTTACGCACGCAGTGGCCGCTCGAGCGCTAGCGTCGCGAGATACGCCTGAGGCGTATAGTAATTTTGTTATTTTTTTAACTTAATCGGAGAGTTCCATATAAGTGAAATGGGACCTTTTTTTGTAAAAGACGCAACGAAAATACAATTTTTAAAATTTGTAATTCGATTACATTTAATGAATCGAACACATCTACATTTAAATTATGAAAAAAATCACATAAGCTCCCTTTAATATTACCAATTCCATAAAAAAATACGCAGAAGATTGGAAGAAAATTAAAAAAATCAATTACCCGAAATATTTTTTTAAAAATGGGTAAAATGCGTTCTCCATCTTGGGCTTGTGCTTAAAATGTTTGGGTCTCCATGTAGTATATTCGTGATTTTTTGTATTGAAATCGGAGGGGGCCAAATTAGCGAAATGGTACCTTTTCTTGGTAAAAGACATAAATAAAATAGAAGTTATGTTTATTTTTTATTTTGATTATTTTTACCGTAAACTGTGTTGAATTACGAAAATTTTGACCTAGTTATTTTTGTCGATATCATTATTCCACTTGACGTCAGATTTTTTTTCATTTTTTTCACCTTTTATTTTATGGCTCGCCGAAATATAAGAATAAAATTCTCAAAAAATTCACAGATGCACCGTTTGACATAGTCAACAATATAAAAAAATTAGGCGAAAATTGGAGTCGGTCGGGTTTTTTTTGTGCGAAATCCCGTGGAATGACCCATATGCAAGTCAGACGACAGTAAAAAATCCTTTCATTCTGCACTAACAATATAGTGCGTTGGGCATTTTTATATGCAATAGGATTTGGATGATATTGAATTTCCAAAATCAATTTTTTTCACCTTACAACCTCCCCTTAAGCTTGTTTCTTGTATAAATGAAATACGTTTAATCCCTTGAATTAATGTGAATAAAAAAATTATGCAGACTGTTAATCCATTGCGTGAGTTTTACGGTTGACCCTTTCAATACCGCGCTGCAATTTTTCGGAGCCTTTTACTGCATCTCCAGTGTTTCATAATCTCCGCGAGTTTTTTTACGTCTCTTCGGAAATCCTCGAATAAGTCGACACAATGGGGTGCCACGAACCACGAGATCATCCTGTCTAGCTTCGCCATTTTATGTATATTACCAAGCTATACCTATACACATGGGCTATTCCAACTCAACTCAGTAAACGTTCAACCCTGATCCTTCCAAACCGCTCCATAATTTTTTATACTATTCTATATACTCGAAAAAACACTTCAATTTTTTTTTAGATTTTTTTTACTGCCACTTTTTGTTTCATGAATTTTTTAAATAAAAAATTGACGTTGCGCGTCAATAAATTTTTTTAAAAATATTCTCAAAAATCGTGTATTAGTTATAAAAATTGTTGATTTATGACGGACAATCGGCAAATGTTTATGTCGTTTTTAAACCATTTTTTCGAAAAAAAAATTATTTAAAGAATTCATGAAAAAAAAGTTGCAGTAAAAGAAATCTAAAAAAAATTAAATGTGTTTTGTTTTGAGCATATAGAATAGTATAAAAAATTATGGAGAGAATCGGAAGGGTTGTATGCTTAGTGAGTTGAATTTTTAAAATAAAAAATTGACGTTGCACGTCAATAAATTTTTTTTAAATATTCGTTTAAAAACTCAAAAATCGTGTATTAGATATAAAAATTGTTGACTTATGACGGACAATGGGCAAATGTTTGTGTCGTTTTTAAACCATTTTTTCGAAAAAAAATTTATTTAAAGAATTCGTGAAAAAAAAAGTTGCAGTAAAAGAAATCTAAAAAAAATAAATGTGGTTTTTTAAGCATACAGAATAGTATAAAAAATTATGGAGAGAATCAGAAGGGTTGTATGCTTAGTGAGTTGACTAGGATTTTTTTTACTATTCCATATGTTCGGAAAAAAAACTTCCAATTTTTTTATTATTTTTTTTTTACTAAAACTTTTTTTGTCATGGATTTTATTTAATAAAAATGATGCGCCCCAATTAAAAAATTTGAAATCATTTTTAAAAATCCTGTATTAGATATAAAAAATTTTGAGCTATGACTCAGAATGGACAAACGTTTGCGTCCTTTTTTTAAGCCATTTTTACGAAAAAAATGTCAGTAAAAAAAATCTACAAAAAATTTAATGTATTTTTTCGAGCATATAGAATAGTATAAAAAATTATGGAGCGAATTGGAAGGCTTGTACGGTTACTGAGTTGGCAAAGAATACCCCATATATAGCCTTGGACGGACTTTTCTCACAGTCTTTTGCATTCAGCTTCATTTTCACTGATCCCAGCTGAGATGAAAAGAAATGGACCGAAATTTATTCTGAAATACGAACCACCACCGATGGGATATACTTTTGCTCCCACCGCACATAGCGTGTTGCGAAAATTGAATGAAAATTCAACGCCTCTTTCCTTCTGATTCGTTTTATTTTGTATCTCTGTGGTATTTACTTATTTCCTCTTTGCTTACATCGATACAGGTTACGCTGCTGCTGCCTTGCTGGCTATCGTGTTCTGCATTCCGTTCGCTCTCAGAGTTCTCATCCACAAAGAAACGGGACGATGGAGCAATTGGCCTCAGGCATTCTACCACGCACATCTTGAACTTTTCCTCGGCAACGGCTGTCTTGGTAATTGCATCTGATATTGCCCAAATAAATCTTTGATCTCATGGGTCAATATATGACTTATCGTTTAATATGTTCATAATAATAATTGTATGTCTCCCTATTCCCTGATTTTGTACAAGAAATTCAATTTTTTAAACAACATTAAAAAAAAAAAATTGAACAAAACATTTTTTTCGAGTAATTAAAATGGCTCATTTATAATAATATTTCAGTTATTGCAACAATTTCTTTTTATATTCTTTATGTTTCTACAAGGTACGAAAAAAATATTCGTCGAAGTTATTTTTCTTCATTACGTTTATCGAATATTTATAAGGCACTGCCAACAAAATGTTATGAAATGATTTGAATATTTCAAAAATAAAAAAACACCATTTATTGTTAATTATTATGGACATATTTTTGAAACAAGATGATGAGTAGACTAAAAAATATTTTTAAACATTTGTAAAATATTAACAATATTATTGGAAAGGTGGAGAAATATTTATCCCGAATTAAATTGTGGTAGAGTTGTGTTATTGAGTTTTAATAAAAATTGGATTTTAAAGAATTCCAATATTATTGAAAATGACATAATAATTATATCCAGAATTTGCAACAGATATTTATTAATAAAATACTGATATTGCTACGACGAAGCGAGAATTTATTTGAATAATTCACAACTGTCAGATAAATTAATTAATTAAATTGTTATCAGGTGTGGGAGTGATGATGCTACTAGCCCTGACGGTGGAGCGTTACGTGAGCGTATGTCACCCAGGACAGCACACAAGGCCACTCTGCGGTCCTCCCCACATTACAGTGAGCCTCATACCGCTCGTTACATTTTTGGTCTACCTCCCCAGCGTTTTTCGTGGCGAGGTTACAACCTGCCTCGATCCGCCTGGTGGACCATTGATTTATCAAAAACGCGACAACGAGCGGTTCCTTCATTCAGTATTTTATCAGGTGAGATTATTATTATTTCAAATTAGTTAATAAAAAAGTTGCAAAATACAACATTGTACATTGCTTCCTCATTAATTTCTATTTTCCACAAAGCCAACTCTATGAGCAATTTATATTTTATTTATAATTCATAATTTAATTAATAATCTATAAATTATATTTATTTATAAATATAAATTAAATATATTAAATATATTAAATATTAAATATAAATTATAAATATTTATGAATATGAATTATTTGTAATTTTTGGCTTCCTCATAGAGGAAGGTTTGTGAAATATGGAAATTAATGAGGAAGCAACCCGCGTAGAAAAAAAGAATCTTGTGAAGAATTTTTTAAAAAATATTTAAATAGTGTTGAAAGAATCTTTAAAGGAATCTTTAAAAGAATCACGTATAGGATGCGGAGCAAGATTCTTTTCAAGATTCTTTCTATGCGAAAGCGTTCTGAGAATCTTTCAAAGAATCTTCGAAAGAATCTTGAAAAGCGTCTTTAAGAGAATCGTGAAAAGATTCCGTCCATTAATCAGAAAAATCGTTGAAAGAATCCTAATGAAATTCTCCAGAGAAATCGAGCAAAACCTGTTGTTGCCCGCGTAGAAAAAAAGAATCTTGTGAAGAATCTTTTAAAGAATCTTAAAAAAAGTCTTGAAAGAATCTTTAAAGGAATTTTGAAAAGAACCACGTATAGGATCCGGAGCAAGATTCTTTCCAGGATTCATTTCAAGATTCTTTCTATCCGAAAGCATTCTGAGAATCTTTCAAAGAATCTTCGAAAGAATCTTGAAAAGCGTCTTTAAGAGAATCATGAAACGATTCCGTCCATTAAACAGAAAAATCGTTGAAAGAATCATAATGAATTTCTTCAGAGGAATCGAGCAAAACCTGTTGTTGCTTTCCCTTGATGTCGAGACAGTACATTGCGGTACGTCAACGAAGGGTAAACCCCTCGAGTATAGTCGAACACAGAACAGCTTTGCAGTCTTATATACGTTCAGGCTTCAAGTCACTTGCGAGAATCGCTTCGACCGCTCGCCATCTAGCGGAGTATTGTCCACCAGTGTTTCGTATGATGTCACTAGGTGGCGAACGGACGGAGCGTTTCTCGCAAGTGGTTTGAAGCCTCAGCGTATATATAAGACTGGAAAGCTTTTCTGAGTTCGACTACACACGAGGGGTTTACCCTTCGTTGACATACCGAAATATACTGTCTCAACACCAAGGGAAAGCCACAACGGGTTTTGCTCGATTCCTCTGAAGAATTTCATTAAAATTCTTTCAACGATTTTTCTGTTTAATGGACGGAATCTTTTCACGATTCTCTTAAAGACGCTTTTCAAGATTCTTTCGAAGATTCTTTGTAAGATTCTCAGAACGCTTTCGGATAGAAAGAATCTTGAAAAGAATCCTGGAAAGAATCTTGCTCTGGATCCTATACGTGATTCTTTTCAAGATTCCTTTAAAGATTCTTTTTTTTCTACGCGGGAATGTGCAAAATTCTAATTTCCAATTTTTTTTGTTACATTTAAAGTTTTAGTAATAGTAATAAATTATAAAATCATATATAATCTCTACATAATTTTATAACGATTTTTTGTTCACTTAACACATTTTATTCAGCTACGTTTTTCCTTCGATTGTTAAATCATTTACAGTATTCCGACATTCTATCTTGAAGCTATAAAATGAAATGTGAGAGAGGATCATAATGGAATAATATGAAATGTGTTAGCTATAAAATTTAATTTTTAGGTATGTAGGAACGACGAGTACTATTATTAGTCTGTAGAAAATTTCAATTGATTCGATAATATTTTGCGTGAGTTAGAGGAAAACGTGAATTTTTCGGATAATTCGAAATCCCATAAAAACCAAACTTATTTATAGATTCATCCTAAAATCAATACCGATCCTCCTTTCGCGTGGCTTTATTTGTAAAAAATTATTTAGCTCGATAGCTCCAAATTTTCAAAAGCTAGAGAATCTACAAACTTTTATCTAAAAATTCTAATATTAATAAAAAACAATTGTATGTTTGAATCTATTTATAAATTATCGACTTCCAAATTTCAGCTCGACAGTTAAAGCCGTTCTTTACATCAAAATTAGGACAATAAAATATAATAAAAATCACAAATAATTTTTTATAATCTATATTCAACACACCTATAATAATAATAAATTCAATTTTAACAGAATAAAAAAAAATATTGTTATTTCTTCCCACAATTATATTATTTTATTATAATTGTAATATGTAGAATAAAATATAATGATTGTAACAAAAATAATGATGCATGAAAGAAGTAAATGGAGCGTTAGAAGAATTTGGCTCCAAATTATCGAAAACTAGAGAACCTACAAACTTTTATCTAAAAATTCAAATATTAATAAAAAATAATTGTATGTTTGAATTTATTTTTAACTTATCCACTTCCAAATTTCAGCTCGATAGTTAAAGCCGTTCTTTACATAAAAATTAGGACAATAAAATATAATAAAAATCACAAATAATTTTTTATAATCTATATTCAACATACCTATAATAATAATAAATTCAATTTTAACAGAATAAAAAAAATATTGTTATTTCTTCCCACAATGATATTATTTTATTGTAATTCTAATGTGTAGAATAAAATAAAATGATTGTAACAAAAATAATGATGCATGAAAGAAGTAAATGGGGCGTTAGAAGAATTTGTCTTTTTTTATTAACAATTTTATTGCAGATTTATAAAATAGTTCTGGAAGTGGTGTTCAAGGTGGCCCCGACGATTCTTCTTGCCGGATTCAATCTTCGTATCATGATTGTGTACAGAAAATCTTGCGAGCGTCGTCGACGTATGACCTTGTCAAGAACCGTAAGCAGCGACGAAGATCCTCGAACTTTTGCCGAGGAAAGACGTCTGGTGTTGTTACTGGGCAGTACAAGTATTTTGTTTGTCGTTTGCGTCAGTCCAATGGTTATTCTCAACGTGACACTGAGTGAGGGCAACTTGAGCCTCTATCCCTACCAGGTGAGTGTTTATCCATTAAGCAAGATAAATCCGATCCCGCCACATCCCGCGGAAAATCCCTCGAGGCTTACAACCATAAGCGCTTTTGGGCTACACGAGGCACCAAACTGCTATTACCTAGCCACAACAAGTTGTTGGCCGGTTCATAGCTGCTAAACCTACGGTATAACCGAGTATACGTCATGGAGACTTAAGCTCGTAACGCATCCCAAAATTTTCGATGAAAAGCTCATTTTTTGGTTCATCCATTTATCGCGGCACCTTAAAGAAAACGAACTTTATGGTTTTCTTCAATAGAATTCAAGTAGTTTAATTATTTACAATTGCCAACATACTGTATTTGATGCATTGGAAGAAAGACTACATCGAATTTTTTTTTCAATCAATTTTAATTTGTAAATCTTGGAAAAATTTGACATACAGTATTTTTGGTCCAGCCATTTATTGCGCCACCTTAAAAATTTGTTTATGGTTTTCTTCAATAGAATTCAAATAGTTTAATTATTCGCAATTGCCAATGAACAGAATTTGGTGTATTGGAGGAAAAATTATTTTGATTTTTTTGTTTTATCATTTTTAATTCAAGAATCTTGGAAAAATTTGACATACAGTATTTTTGGTCCATCCATTTATTACGTGAATTTAAAAAAAATGTTATGGTTTTCTTCAATAGAATTCAAATAGCTTAATTATTCGCAATTGCCTACGAACAGAATTTGGTGTATTGGAGGAAAAATTATTTTGATTTTTTTGTATTATCAATTTTAATTCAAGAATCTTGAAAAAATTTGACATACAGTATTTTTGATCCATCCATTTATTGCGTCACCAAAAAAAAATGTTATGGTTTTTTTCGATAGAATTCAAGTAGCTTAATTATTCACAATTGCCAACGTACTATTATTTGATGCATTCAAGGAAAAAATATTTTGACATTTTTTTAAATCAATTTTTAAAAAAATCCAAGTAATCCAGAAATCTTGGACAAATTTGATAAACAGTATAATTCTATTAGGGATTCATCCTACATTTTTATTTTAAGAATCAAAACAGTATCTTCGTGTTAAAAAGTACAATTTTTTAATTTTGCTATGAAAAAGTGTCCAATTTAAATTATTTTTAAAATTGGCTCTAAAATAGATATAGATATTTAATTTTCTTAGGAGTCTTTATGATGACATTATTAGATGAGAAAATGCACTAAAATTTGTTGCCAGGTCAATGATACAGGCCTACCAACGTAATGAGACGAAGTATACAAAAATCTGATTTTTCAAGATTTCGACCCGAAGGAATA
The DNA here is from genome assembly GCA_963970395.1 of Ephialtes manifestator. Classification (NCBI taxonomy): domain Eukaryota; kingdom Metazoa; phylum Arthropoda; class Insecta; order Hymenoptera; family Ichneumonidae; genus Ephialtes; species Ephialtes manifestator. The sequence goes on along the minus strand of OZ019977.1, from coordinate 15,834,203 downwards.
AAAATTTGCATAATATGGGGTGGCATATGTTTTCTAGAGGTTCTATCGATTATGCAAAAATTAATTCAAACTGAAAAAAACGTAACAAAAATGGCTACCAAAAATGTCAAAAAATTGCTTTATTTCTTGTTTTACAATTGGTGTTACATTATTTTCTACTTGACGTATTTCATCATTTCAAATTGATATCTTTGACGATTATCGTGTTATCTTGAAAAAAAAACCACTGAAAAATTTAATTTTCCCAAAGTAGCGATGACCAATTCAGCAAAAGTGCACAATTTTCGTTCTCTTAACCTCAATTACGTGAATTGCAAAATCCAAAAAATGAATCCTAAAATATTCCAAAACATTAGAAAGTAAAAAAGTTGAATATCCAATTTTCATTTAATTTCGACTCCCCAGTCCCCTTAAACTCCATGGTAAGTCAATATGACCCTGAAGAGTTCTGCCAGAACGTAAAACTCGCTTCTATAATGTCGCCCGATAAAGCGAACGACAGAAAATGGTGCTTCTATCGGTGATTTTGGGGTCTGTAGCTATGAGAATTGGCTTAAGCTGAGGAAGAAACATAAACGCACCAACTGGTCGGACAAACTGTAAATGGAAATATGTTGGATGCAGCGAAGTGAAAGGTTACGTCACGCGTGAAATGGCCGACGCGTTGGGGACTAGACGGCAGGATTAAGTGACCCAGAGAGAAAAAGAGAATGAGGCCAAAAAAAGACAAAGACATAATTCTGTTCCCATGTTCAGATAAACTATCTTCATACTTGTTCCCCTCCACTGCTTTCCCTCAACCTCTTCTTTCACCGGGTCATTACAGCGCAAGCCTATTGGGGTTTTCCGAAATAGACCACTTTTTTCTATTCTTTCTTCTTTTCCTTTCCCTCCCTTTCCTCGCTATATTTTTATCATCCACACTTTCACCCTCACGTGTCGCATTCTCTACTTTTCACTCCCTCTGATTTTTCTATAGAACTTCCTCTCTCATTTTATTTTATCTATTCTCTTTGGTTTTTCTCCCCCCGTAGGGCGTTATTCCCCTTATACGATCTTCTTCGAGATCGATTGAGGAGAGGAAGAAACGAACGAAACAGCAGCAGCTCAGCAATAAAGGCACTCACACGCTCGGTTTACTTTCAATCTTTCTCAGCGCCTTTTCTTCCCTTCTATTTTTTTTTCTTCTTTTTTTTTTATCACAGCACTGTTTCCCCACGTGGCTATGGGTTTCTTTCCATCTCGCAACTGTGATATTAGCATTATATATCATTCCGTTTCACTCGTTTCTCTCATTCACCCCCACAGGTCTTTCGTGCTCTTGCCAATCTACTTGAGGTCATAAATTACTCGATAACGTTCTACATCTACTGCCTCTTCTCCGAGGATTTCCGTAATACCCTCATACGTACGGTGCAGTGGCCTTGGGCTGGCGGCAAAACAGGCGTCGGCGGTGATAGCAGACGCGCGCCGATGAAGAGATCACCGATTCCAAGGCCGACGACGACCACGACACCGCCTACAACAATCGTTGCCACCCCTGGTCACGCGGCTCCACGTGCCAGTGTCTAGCGTCGCTTAACTATTAATATATGCAATCCATGTACAGTGATTAACCAGTGATGTCGAATTACACCGAGAGAAAAGATTTCATTGACGCCAAAGAAATGGGTGGATTGATTTTTTTTTCCATTGATTTCAACGAAATATTTCTTTGATTTCAATGAAATAGTGCATTTGAATTTCAAAGAGAACATTTCATTGCCTGTAAATAAAGATTTGCTTAGTGAGCATATAATAAAGAAACAGTTTCATTGTTTCAAGGAGACGTTTTTATTGGTTCAAAGAAACGTTTTCATTGATCTCTCTCTCGCACCTAACCTCACTTTTTTTGTTTTCCGGTTCTCCCGAACGAACGGCTTCGAGTTTCGAGGAGCCAGAAAGCTTAACCTATTTCTGCCGTACTTCCTTACGTACTCACCAAATTTGAGCTTTATCTGCCGCGTACTTTAGGAAAAAATAGGTTTCGAAATTTTGAGGTGATAAGAAGAAGGGTTCATTGAATCAGAGACGATATCTTTGAAATCAATGAAAAAGGTTCATTGGTTTAAAGAAATGTTTCTTCGAATCAATGTCACTACTTTTCATTGAGTTTGAGATCATTCAAAGAAAAGATAGTATTGAAATTCAAGTATTTCATTTAATTGGCAAAGATTTCCGTGAATCAATGAAACTTTTTCTCTCGGTGTACGGTAATTTCATAAATGCACACGGAGAAAAATCATTTGCTAGCATAGTGACAGCCAACTTTATTTGTTGGCCTAGAAAATGTATTTGCTGGCCTAGCAAATCTTTTTGCTGGTCTAGCAAATTTTTTGACAAGCTTAGCAAATAATTTTTGTTAGGCTAAGAAATAAGGCTTTGCTGTCACTATATTAGCAACTGATTTGTTGATGCAACAAAAGTTTTCTCTCCGTGCAGCTATTGACAGTAATTTATTGGCCATTTATGTCATAACCGTAAGTTATTTGACCGTTATTAGACCGCCGTGATAACTTAAAAACAAAAAAATTCTGTTGATCATCGAATAACAGTTTAATGACAGTCATTGGTCTCATAAAACTGAAGGCAACTGACTGTTATTAGATTGGCTTGAGCATTATGAAGAAAAGAATCAATTCACCATCGAAATTAATGGTGTGATGTTAAATGACGGCAATTTATTTAATGTACTTAATGACGGTGAAATGACAGTCATTGATGTTATGAAACAGAAGTCATTTGACTGTTATTGGATTGCTTTGAGGATTATGAAGAAAAAAAATCAATTCGCCATGAAAATCATCCGACTGATGTTAAATGACGGCAAGTTATTTAATGTATTGTATGACGGTAAAATGACTGTCATTGGTGTCATAAAACAGAAGTCATTTGACTGATATTAGATTGTCTTGAGGATCATGAAGGAAACAATAGAATCTCCATTAAAATTACTGTTGTGTTATTAAATAACGGTTATTTCTTTAATGTATCAAATTGCGGTTGAATGACAGTCATTGATGTTATAAAACAGAAATCATTTGACTGATATTAGATTGTCTTGAGGATCATGAAGGAAACAATAGAATCTCCATTAAAATTACCGTTGTGTTATTAAATAACGGTTATTTCTTTAATGTATCAAATTGCGGTTGAATGACAGTCATTGATGTCATAAAACAGAAGTCATTTGACTGATATTAGATTGTCTTGAGGATCATGAAGGAAACAATAGAATCTCCATTAAAATTACTGTTGTGTTATTAAATAACGGTTATTTCTTTAATGTATCAAATTGCGGTTGAATGACAGTCATTGATATTATAAAACAGAAATCATTGGACTGATATTAGATTGTCTTGAGGATTATGAAGAAAAAAATCAATTCACCATGAAAATGATCGTATTGATGTTAAATGACGGCAATTTATTTAATACATAAAATGAAGGTCAAATTACAGTCATTGAAGTCATAAATCGGAAGTCATATGACCGTCATTAGACCGCCTTCAAGATTATGAACCATAAATCCATTGATCTTACCACAGGGATGTAAAATTACGGTAATTTCTAGATTGCATCAAATGACGGAAGAATTATGGTCTTGTAATCATATGAAGCGGAAATCATTTGACTGGCATACCCGTGACTTGAGAACCATGAACCAAAAATCATTTAGCAATAAAATTTACCAAATTTAGACAGTTTTATGACGTAGTGAAATGTCTGTCACTTGACCGTCTTGACTATCATGAATCGATATTATCGACACAGTTTTTCAGAGGTCATGAAGCGGAAATCATTTGACCATAAAAATGATCGCCATTAGACAGTCTTGTAATGTCATAAAGCGGAAGTACGTAAGTTCACCGGAAAAATCCTAAATCCACTTAAAAAGTTGAGAAGTTGCGGTCATTATTTCGTTCTTTAATCGTTAATTTTTTCCGCCGTCATATAACAGGTATTAGGTGGTCTAATGACCTGTCATATTACAATCTTGCATCACTGGTCATAATGCGACCGAAGTGAAACACGTGGTTTTTTGTCTGTTGCAGCAACATTTTTGTATTAATTAATTAATTTTTTTTTAGTAAATTGAATAACGATTATTTTTTTTAAATATTTGACCGTTCGATTACCTACGCTTGTCACTAATAATTGAATGATTATCGAACCTCATTTATGAACAAATCCGCCAGTATTTTGTACGTCAACTGAAAAAATTATTGTCAAGTAAACGAAACTTTCATAAAAACTTGAAAAACTTTATAACGCTCATTAAGTGAATGCACTTAAATCCTAAAGTTGTAGACTTTGTGCTCACAACGGAAACTTCGACTTTTTTTCTTATTCGAAAATAAATGCCGCTAAAATAGACAAAACCAAATGTTTCATTTCACCAACATTGTACTATTTTTAAGTTATAAAACATACCGATAAGCATGTACCTATTACGTAACTATTAATACGATAAATAATGTAAGCTAAAAATAACAATACGAAAAAGATTATTCTGATAACTGCGAATACTCGAAATGCCGAGGAAATAAAATAATAAATAAAAGCGAACCTGCATGAGGTTGGAGAAAAATTTGTTCGGATAAATTATTCTATAACGTACACTAAGAAAACTGCCACATGAGAAATGTAAAAAAAGTGTGATACCAGCGAAGAAAAACACAGCCAGAATAGACAAACAATATACATATATATATGTATATATCTATAGTATACTATGTCGAATATAAGTTTATTTGGAAAAACGATACTGGATTGAGATTAATGCATTATTCAATGGCTCGGGGATACAACTCCCTTGACGGTAGCTGCTGGTGTAGAGATATTTGCCAACGAAAATAAGGCTCGCAAAACTGTAGTTGCACCATTCTGCTCGAGCTTAGCTGTGGGCGAAGGGACATTATTTATGAAGGAAAATAAGACCTGCTACAGTTGATGCTGCTTGCTGCTGGGCCCTTGGGTAGACGATATGATGATGATGATGATGACGACGATGCGCCTCATTTCGGAAGAATCGCAAGGATAAACGGGGTCATTCCGAAGAAATAGGTAAGGTGTGGTCTAGAAGCAAAAAGAAGTTAAAGAGATATCTTCATGTCACCGACTACCATACAGAGCCACTATTTTATCCTACCATCTATAAACATCTCAATTTTTTGTGTGACAAAATTTGTACCAAAACAAAAAAAAGCAAATTCAACCGGATAATAAATTAAATGCAAATTGAAAAAGTATTTTTTAACTCTTCATGTGATAAATATGTCACTTTATTCAGATTTTATTAAGGCAATTATGGATATAGTATTTTCTGAAGTGATGACGAGTTTAATTATTTTACACGGCTCGTAAAATAAAATAAAGAGATTGCTTATTTATTTATTTATTTTTATATTGGATGGGTTTTCCTTACAGACAGGCAATAACTTAAAAAAGGCACTATTTAATCCTATCATCTATAAACATCTCAATTTTATGTGTGACAAAATTTGTACCAAAACAAAAAAGCAAATTCAACCGGATAATAAATTAAATGCAAATTGAAAAAATATTTTTAACTCTTCATGTGATAAATATGTCACTTTATTCAGATTTTATTAAGGCAATTATGGATATAGTATTTTCTGAAGTGATGACGAGTTTAATTATTTTACACGGGTCGTAAAATAAAATAAAGAGATTGCTTATTTATTTATTTTTATATTGGGTGGGTTTTCCTTAAAGACAGGCAATAACTCAAAAAAGGCACTATTTTATTCTATCATCTATAAACATCTCAATTTTATGTGTGACAAAATTTGTACCAAAACAAAAAAAGGAAATTCAACCGGATAATTAATTAAATGCAAATTGAAGAAATATTTTTAACTCTTCGTGTAATAAATATGTCACTTTATTTAGATTTTATTAAGGCAATTATGGATATACTATTTTCTGCAGTGATGACGAGTTTAATTATTTTACACGGGTCGCAAAATAAAATAAAGGGATTGTTTATTTATTTATTTATTTTTATATTGGATGGGTTTTCCTTAAAGACAGGTAATAATAATAACTCAAAAAGGCACTATTTTATCCTATCATCTATAAACATCTCAATTTTATGTGTGACAAAATTTGTACCAAAACAAAAAAGGAAATTCAACCGGATAATTAATTAAATGCATATTGAAGAAATATTTTTAATTCTTCATGTAATAAATAGGGTAGACGTACCGGTTGTGGCCACTGTACCGGTTGTGGCCACCCCCACACTTAAATACGTTTTTCGTGGCTATTTTAATTCTGTACCTGTATTTAATCATAATTTTTCATAACGTTGTGTATTTTGGAAACATTTATCGTCATTTTGACGTCCGTTCGTCTCCATTACAAAAAGTACTGTATCAGTAATTAAAGTATCATCAGCTGATTCATCAAATTCTCAACTCCTTACGGAATTCGACAAGATTTCGAAGAAAGCTCTAGATACATATTCGGATTATATAGTTGGCGAATTGCATGCAGCTTTGCACATATCAATCTTAAGAGTCATCACTGCAAATATTGATGTACTAAAAGTTTGAAATAAAGCTATACATTTATAAAAAATACGATGGCCACAACTGGTACATGGAATAAGCATGTTGCCCCGGATATGGCCATGATAATATAATCATTAATTTTTCGTTAATTATTACACAATCAATTCATAAATTCGTAAAGAAGAAACAAAAAAAACCAAAAACGCTAAGAAAAATATATCCTTAGAAATGTATAGTAAAAAAGAAGGTAAAGCGGTGGAACACCTTTCATGTTGAAGATTCCCATCATTATGCAATGCGAAAATCTACTTTCGGAAAGAACTCTGGTAAAAATAAAAATAAAAGTGTAAAGAGTAAAACATTAATATAATGTATGACTATTTATGACAAAGAAAGCTGCTACGAAAAAGTGCAAAGCGAAGGAGACGAATGTCAAAAAAGGTTAGTTAGGTTCACAGATGGCATCTGTGCTTTAAAGACATTTTCTTGTAGAGGAATTGAATGCTTTCATAAGAATACGATTTTGATTTATTAAACACACCTTAAAAAATGTTTCAAGTGCAATGAATATTGAGTTATTTTTATTTTAAGCATGGCCAAAACCGGTACATTACTGTGGCCAAAACCGGTGCATAGATGGCCAGAACAGGTGAAATGGCTATGCCCCTACTTTTTTCTATTTTCCAGTGTTTTCTCGACACATATGAAGATTTTAATGCTAGAAATCTGAAATTATATTCTTCTCAGATATGAAAAGTATAGGTCTAAAAGAGTTTTATGATATTTGGTCCCAATCACAAGTACTTGAAAATGGGAAAATTCTTAAAGTGGCCACAACCGGTACTTCTACCCTATGTCACTTTATTTAGATTTTATTAAGGCAATTATGGATATACTATTTTCTGAAGTGATGATGAGTTTAATTATTTTACACGGGTCGTAAAATAAAATAAAGGGATTGTTTATTTATTTATTTATTTTTATATTGGATGGATTTTCCTTAAACACATATACAATAGTAATAATAATAACTCAAAAAAGGCAATATACACAAATAAAAAAAATTAATGGAAATGCATAATTTAACTGCAGTATGAATTTAAGAAAATTCTTGCGCTAAAATCAAATCAAATATTGTCGATAAAAATACCGAAAAATGGATTATTGATATTACTTAAAAAAAATGTCGCTAGATTTTCAAATAATTTATTCGTAAAGTTCCGGAAATACATCGCTGTAAATATTGTTAATTTAATGTTAAAGATATTGGAAATTATCACAAAGAAAAAATGGCGACGATAACTTAGTCGGTCAAAAGTTTGCAATCCTTAAATATGGCCAATATTATTGTATTAATTAATATTTTTGTGAAAGAGTCTTTTTAGAATGTGGATATTAGCTGAAAATATGCAAGAAATAATATTTCCCAGAAATTATAGTTTATGACGACTAGAATAAAGTAGTTACAATTTATGCAACAAATGTGAGGACTTTTATGATTTCCCTTTAGTCTTGATTTTATCATTTTATTTCGGTCTTTATTTCTTTTTATCTGAAAAAAAATAATGCATTTGTCCCCAATGGACCATTTGAAAATACACCCTAAAACTTTCCTCCAAAAGAAGCTACTATTAACTTTTACAGCTAAACTCTACTTTAAAAATCTGTTTATGAAAATTGCCACTAATCTACTTTCTTGAAAAACTAAAAGTGATACGAAGCTTACGTAGGAAAAGTTCATTAGTGACAATCTTTTCTTTTTATGCTCCTGACCTCCTTTATGAAAAACTTTACCCTTGTGTTTCCAAGACCATCAACATTAAAAACTAATTGACATTAAGGCGAAATCATGCCAAAGATACCCAACGAAGCGAAAACTACACGTCAAGCGATTAAAAATAATTCACTGAATTAGTTTTCGTAACAAACCTATTTTGATATTTATTTTTGTCAAATTTTACTACTTTTTAATTAACCTTGTATTGTATAACACTAAAAAGAATGTGGAAATTAGGCATTTTTTTCTTTTTCCAAATTTATAAGCGTAAGAAAAGTGCTAAAATTTCAGATTAGATTTAGATTAGAAGCGATAAGCGGTCGCCAATAACATGAGTGTTAACGCGACCTTAAATAAAATTAAAAAAAAGAAAATTAATAATATTTAGACATTTTTTTCGTACAATTAATAAATAGTATTTCGCAAAATGAGAGTATATTATTTTCAACAAATTATTATCATTATTATTATTATCACATTCCAAAACGACAAATTAACAAAAAGCATCACACAGTTTCATACATTGATCACAATATATCACAATACACATATTTTAAAAAAATATGTTTTTCGATTTTTTTCATAAACTACAAATAGATAAAAATCAGTTGCAAAAATTATATAAATATTTATAAATATTATATAAATATTATTAAAAAGTTTCTGTGTATGCTCGTTGACAAAAGCTTATTGTTTAAAATACAAAAACAAGATTTGATGCTTTACTAAAAAATACACCAGGAAGAAGCACTGTCGAAATTTCGTAAAGCAAATTTAGAAATTTTTTTCGTACAATTAATAAATAGTATTTCGCAAAATGAGAGTATATTATTTTCAACAAATTATTATCATTATTATTATCACATTCCAAAACTACAAATTAGTAAAAAGTATCACACAGTTTCATAGATTGATCACAATATATCACAGTCTTAAACTACATATAGATAAAAATCTTTTGCAAAAATTATGTAAATATTTATGAATATTAAAATTTAATTATATAATATTTATAAATATTTATAAATATATCACAATACACATTTAAAAAAAAATTATTTTTCTATTTTTGTCTTAAACTACATATAGATAAAAATCTTTTGCAAAAATTATGTAAATATTTATAAATATAAAAATTTTATTATATAATATATATAAATATTTATAAATATAATATAATTAAATTTTAATATTTATAAATATTTATATAATTTTTGCAATAGATTTTTATTTATATGTAGGTAAATATAAATATTTATAAATATTATATAAATATTACCAAAAAGTTTATGTATATGCTCGTTGACAAAAGCTTATTGTTTGAAATACAAAAGCAAGATTTCATGCTTTACGAAAAATACAGCAGGAAGAAGCACCTGTCGAAATTTCAGTAAAGCAAAAGCTTGGAAGCAAAAGAGGTCCCACAGGTGACGAGCAGCTCCACATCATACGCACTGCCGCCTCCATATTCCCCCCCCCCCCTTTCCCCTCACCCTCATACCCTCTGCGTCTGAACTCCCTTAAAAAAAAAGAGAAAGGTAAAAAAAACGAGCTTTGCAGCTTTCTTTAGAGGAGGAAAGGATGATCCCATTCAGTTCTCCGGCCTTCTTCTGGATTGGTGTCTACGAGGAGCAGCCACAGACTTGGTCGAGGGCAGATACAGCTTCCGCTGTATGGTTAGGTACGTAAGAGTCGGTACCTTCGAATTCCCGAGGCATGGACGGTGGGTGTTGGAGGATGAGAAGGTATATATGAGAAGAAGTCGTAGACCGAAGGGGCGGCGAGGAAACCGGGTATGAAACGACGACGCGAAGGGGTGAAGGGTGGAAGGGTGGGTGATGCTCTCGCTCACTTTGGGTGGGCGTCGCTGCTGGGTCGATACAGGATGGTGGCTTTGCCGACAGCCGCAGGGAAAGCCCCGAGGGCCAACGATTCCCGACTCGAGACCTTCTATCTATTTCACTCTGGCTTAACCCCGCAACGTCGGAGCTTTCTCTCTCTCTTTTTTTCTCTCTCTCTGACTCTATGACCCTAACCGAGGACGACTCTCTTGACAATTTCATCTATTAGTTGTAGCAAAGCCTTATACTGTTGCGAAATATCCCTAACTGTACTTGAACAGTAGCCAGCTTTTATATTGGATTAGATACGTCCTCGGTATTACATTTTATTAATTTTACATGGCTCTGTACAGTGGAATAGTAGACTGGATGCAGATAACCGGATATCCGCTTTATTGAACGGTGTAGTGACAGATACATTAACCCTTTGATGGTTTTTTTTTGCATAATTTTTTTACTTTTTTATGATGTTTTTTGTTTTTTTTTCTTATAAATTTTATAAATATTATATTAAACTGTAAGTTTTCGAACTAATTTTTTTAAACAAATTGGTAATGCGTTGTATTAATTTGACATGGCTTTGTAGAGGGGAATTGTACGTAGACTGGATGCGGATATCTGGATATCCGCTTTATTGAATGTTGTAGTGACAGCCACATTAACCCTTTGATGGTTTTTTTTGCACATTTTTTAATTTTTTATGACATTTTTTAATTTTTAAAAATAAATTTTATAAATGTTACATTAAACTGTAAGTTTTCAGTGTATTTTTTTGTAACTAATTGTTGATACATTTTATTAATTTGACATGGCTTTGTAGAAGGGAATTGTACGTTGACTGGATGCGGATATCTGGATATCCGCTTTATTGAATGTTGTAGCCACATTAACCCTTTGATGGTTTTTTTTGGACATTTTTTTACTTTTTTATGACATTTTTTAATTTTTAAAAATAAATTTTATAAATATTACATTAAACTGTAAGTTTTCGGACTATTTTTTTGTAACTAATTGTTGATACATTTTATTAATTTGACATGGCTTTGTAGAGGGAAGTTGTACGTAGACTGGATACGGATATCTGGATATCCGCTTTATTGAATGTTGTAGCCACATTAACCCTTTGATGGTTTTTTTTGGACAATTTTTTAATTTTTTATGACATTTTTAAATTTTTTAAAATAAATTTTATAAATATTACATTAAACTGTAAGTTTTCGGACTATTTTTTTGTAACTAATTGTTGATACATTTTATGAATTTGACATGGCTTTGTAGAAGGGAATTGTACGTTGACTGGATGCGGATATCTGGATATCCGCTTTATTGAATGTTGTAGCCACATTAACCCTTTGATGGTTTTTTTTGCACATTTTTTAACTTTTTTATGACATTTTTTAATTTTTTTAAATAAATTTTATAAATGTTACATTAAACTGTAAGTTTTCAGTGTATTTTTTTGTAACTAATTGTTGATACATTTCATTAATTTGACATGGCTTTGTAGAGGGGAATTGTACGTAGACTGGATGCGAATATCTGGATATCCGCTTTATTGAATGTTGTAGCCACATTAACCCTTTGATGGTTTTTTTTGGACAATTTTTTACTTTTTTATGACATTTTTTAATTTTTTAAAATAAATTTTATAAATATTACATTAAACTGTAAGTTTTCGGCCTATTTTTTTTTTTAACTAATTGTTGATACATTTCATTAATTTGACATGGCTTTGTAGAGGGGAATTGTACGTAGACTGGATGCGGATATCTGGATATCCGCTTTATTGAATGTTGTAGCCACATTAACCCTTTGATGGTTGTTTTTTGGGCAGTTTTTTACTTTTTTATGACATTTTTTAATTTTTTAAAATAAATTTTATAAATGTTACGTTAAACTGTAAGTTTTCGGCCTTTTTTTTTTGTAACTAATTGTTGATACATTTTATTAATTTGACATGGCTTTGTAGAGGGAAGTTGTACGTAGACTGGATACGGATATCTGGATATCCGCTTTATTGAATGTTGTAGCCACATTAACCCTTTGATGGCTTTTTTGGACAATTTTTTAATTTTTTAAAATAAATTTTATAAATATTACATTAAACTGTGAGTTTTCGGCCTATTTTTTTTTTGTAACTAATTGTTGATACATTTTATTAATTTGACACGATGCGGATATCCGGATATCCTCTTTATTGAATTTAGTAGTGACAGCCACATTAACCATTTAATAGCTTTTTTGCATAATTTTTTACTTTTTTATGACATTTTAAAAACTTTTTAAATAAATTTTATAAATGTTACATTAAACTGTAAGTTTTCGGCCTATTGCTTGCTCATAGAGGAAGCTTTGTTTTCGTGAAATTTTTTTTTTTCGAGATTTTCATGTCAGTACACTCAGAATAGTCCAAAACGTCGAGAAAAGTGATTTAGAAAAAATGTCTGTATGTGTGTATGTGTGTGTATGTTACACGCTCAAAAAATGTAAACCTTTATAAGTCGGGAACGCCTCGAGATATACAGCTGAAATTTACACCATAGATAGAGGGATCAATCCTCATCGTTCATACCAATTTTTGTAAAAATCCCCATGATCATTAAATTTTTACGCGGTTTTGAATTTTTTTAAAAATGTCTGTTAACGCGACAACTCTTTTAATTTTCGAGATATTAAGCTCAAAATTGGTATGTACGTGAGCTTTCATACACCGGTGATCCCTATTAAATTTGGTTAAGATCGGTTGAAACGTTAAAATTTCATGAGATTTTGATTTTTTGAATTTTTTGATTTTTTTTCTGCGATGCGAATTTTGGTATCAAATATCGAGCTGGGAGTCAAATGAGTGCCAAATTCATGATTAACAGAAAAATACGTCAGATATAGCCCAAAAATGTTGAACGATAACATATTTTCATAGCGACGTTGTACAGTCTATATTGCGAAAAGTAGCGATTTATGACGTATAAACTAGCCATATCCTTGCTTCCCAATGAAATTTCGGAAACCACCGATTTCTATCGTGTTCTACAAAAAAAAAACAGAGAAGATAGAGTATTCGAGGGAGTTTCTGAACCGTTTGTCCTTATTATATTTTCACAAAACGAGAGTGTGCGCTTATTTATATTTATTTAAAACAAGGATGCAAAGCAGAACCTTGTACATTGCTTCCTCATTATATTTCGCTTTTTACAAAGCTTCCTCTATGAGGAAGCCAAAATCAATTCCCATACTACCTCTTAGAGGTTGCTTTGTAAGAAGCGAAATATAATGAGGAAGCAATTTGCAAGGTTCTGCTTTGCATCCTTGTTTTTTTTGTAACTAATTGTTGATACATTTTATTAATTTGACATGGCTTTGCAGAGGGGAATTGTACGTAGACTGGATGCGGATATCTGGATATCCGCTTTATTGAATTTTGTAGTGACAGCCACATTAACCCTTTAATAGCTTTTTTTTGCACAATTTTTTACTTTTTTATGAAATTAAAAACTTTTTATTTATAAGTTTTGTACATTTTATAGATATTACATTAAACTGTAAGTTTTCGATCTCATTTTTTTTTGTTAACAAATTGTTGATACGTTTTATTAATTTTGCATCACCCTGTACAGTGAAATAGTACGTAGACTGAATGCGGATATCCGGATATCCGCTTTATTGAATGATGTAGTGACATTAACCCTTTGATGGCTTCTTTTTTTTTTTGCACAATTTTTTACTTTCTTATCAAATTTTAAAATGTTTACTTATAAATTTTATACATTTTATAAATATTACATTACAATGTAATTTTTTTTTTGCTAACAAATAGTTGATACATTTTATTAATTTTACATGACTGTATAGTTGTAGTGGCAGCCACATAATCGTTTAATGGCTTTCTTTTTTGAACAAATTTGTACCTTTTTTATTTTTTATTTATTTTTTATTTCCTGATACATCTGAATTAAAATAAAGAAAAGAAATGTGATTATGAGATTTTGAAATTTTTGTTTGGTCCGACACGTGAGTATTACATTTTACAAACATTATATCACACTGTATTTTTTTGCCCTGTGGTCCTCTTAACTCCTTGCCTGTCAAAAAAATATATATTTTTTAATATCTTTTTTTCTTCTCTACCAAAAATTAAAACATAATCTGAAAAATAAAGCAATACACTAAAAAAACCACCTACAATTGTTAATTTAAAGCAAAAAAATATTTTCCACACATAAATAAAAAAACAACATTATTCAAAGGTTGAAGTGAACAATTGTTGTAAAAATTATTTTTTTAATCAATATTGTAGCTTTAATGTCTAATAATATATTTATTTCTATAAGATAGAAATACACTAAAAAAACCACCTACAATTATTAATTTAAAACAAAAAAATATTTTCCACACATAAATAAAAAACAACATTATTCAAAGGTTGAAGTGAACAATTTTTGTAAAAATTGTTTTTTTAATCAATATTGTAGCTTTAATGTCTAATAATATATTTATTTCTATAAGACAAATTCTATAAAAATTGTTACATAAATGGTACACTGATATCTCATTATAAAAAAAAAACAAAAATTCGCAATTATATTACGTGTGCATATATATTTTTGTCTGTGAATGACAATGTTATATATGACGTTATCCAATTCAGTTCGTATGTTTGTACACTCTGTCGTGTGGTAATCTGTGTACCCGTTGGATAGACCACTCGTTTTCACTCTTCCCCCACCCACGCTTTTGTACCCATCTAAAAATAGAATAAGCCGCGTATAACGATGAGAGGATTCGCTCTGAATTGGAAAATTCAACCGATGCGCGACATGCAGACTAGGGGCTGAATGCGGTGGAGAGTTATGTGTGAAATGGACTCAGGGGGTGGCGAAAGGGTCAGACAGGCGGTCCGACAAATATCTCGACTTATATATACATGTATGTGCGATAATACCTTTAACGTGGTGAACACATAAGAGCGCAGACGTCTACGATCGTAAACCGTCGCAAATTGATTGCACCTTGTCGCGAAAGAGCAGAGTCGACGCGAGGTCTGATGGTTGTTTCCGGTCACGCGAACTTGCTTCTCGGTTAGCCTCAAAGCCGCTCCTGTGAAAACGTCAAATATGGAAAGACGCATTTTACCAATGTTCTACTGCGGCCTATGGCATTAGCATAAACATAAATATTAGCATTAGCACTAGATTGCTCGCTGACTCATGTTTTCACTTTGCAAGCTTACAAATAACAGCATTGTACAGTTATATTTGCACATATAAAGCGAAATAATGAAGCACTATTTCACCAAATTATTCTTCAATGACATTTCTATCCATTTGACTAAACGGTTCATCTAAGTATTAGCGGCATTTGTAGAGTTTTATTGAATTGAATATTTCATATTTGAAATTCTTTAATTCCAAATGTAGGATATTTGCTATATTAGAGAAATTTATTGCTTTTAGAAGATTTTTCAAAAATTGTATTCAGAAAAATTTATCAAGCTGTTGAGTTATATTAGGAATGCAATCGTAATTTTTTATTTCATGAAAAAATAAATGATTTCAAACGTGGTGATGATTGAAAGTGATTTTTTCAATACTGCCGTATTATACACTATTTTTAAATCAGAATAGTGTCCATTATTTGTGAATAATTCTATTGTTTTAACGGCGAAGACTATTTAGGAGCTAATGATTAATTTGCTGCTTATGACATTAGCATAAACATATATATTAGCATTAGCACTAGATTGCTCGCTGACTCATGTTTTCACTTTGCAAGCTTACAAATAACAGAATTTTACAATTATATTATAAAGCGAAATTATGAATCACTATTCCACCAAATTATTCTTCAATGACATTTCTATCCATTTGACTAAACGGTTCATCTAAGTATTAGCGGCATTTGTAGAGTTTTATTGAGTTGAATATTTCATATTTGAAATTCTTTAATTCGAAATGTAGGATATTTGCTTTTAGAAGATTTTCTCAAAATTTTTATTCCGAAAAATTTATCGAGCTGTTGAGTTATATTAGGAATGCAATCGTAATTTTTTATATCATGAAAAAATAAATTATTTCAAACGTTGTGGGGATTGAAAGTGATTTTTTTTAAACTGCCGTTTTATACACTATTTTTAAATCAGAATAGTGTCCATTATTTGTGAATAATTCTATTGTTTTAACGGGGAAGACTATTCAGAAGCTAATGATTAATCTGCTGCTTATGACATTAGCATAAGCATAAATATTAGCATTAGCACTAGATTGCGCGCTGACTCATGTTTTCACTTTGCAAGCTTACAAATAACAGCATTGTACAGTTATATTTGCACATATAAAGCGAAATAATGAAGCACCATTTCACCAAATTATTCTTCAATGACATTTCTATCCATTTGACTAAACGGTTCATCTAAGTATTAGCGGCATTTGTAGAGTTTTATTGAATCGAATATTGCATATTTGAAATTCTTTAATTCCAAATGTAGGATATTTGCCATATTAGAGAAATTTATTGCTTTTAGAAGATTTTTCAAAACTTTTATCCAGAAAAATTTATCAAGCTGTTGAGTTATATTAGGAATGCAATCGTAATTTTTTATTTCATGAAAAAATAAATTATTTCAAACGTGGTAATGATTGAAAGTGATTTTTTCAAAACTGCTGTATTATAAACTATTTTTAAATCAGAAAAGTGTCCATTATTTTTGAATAATTCTATTGTTTTAACGGGGAAGACTATTCAGAAGCTAATGATTAATCTGCTGCTTATGACATTAGCATAAACATAAATATTAGCATTAGCACTAGATTGCTCGCTGACTAATGTTTTCACTTTGCAAGCTTACAAATAACTGCATTGTACAGTTATATTTGCACATATAAAGCGAAATAATGAAGCACCATTTCACCAAATTATTCCTCAATGACATTTCTATCCATTTGACTAAACGGTTCATCTAAGTATTAGCGGCATTTGTAGAGTTTTATTGAATTGAATATTTCATATTTGAAATTCTTTAAGCGCAAATGTAGGATATTTGCTTTTAGAAGATTTTTTGAAAATTTTTATTCAGAAAAATGTATCAAGCTGTTGAGTTATATTAGGAATGCAATCGTAATTTTTTATTTCACGAAAAAATAAATTATTTCAAACGTGGTGATGATTGAAAGTGATTTTTTTAAAACTGCCGTATTATACACTATTTTTAAATCAGAATAGTGTCCATTATTTGTGAATTATTCTATTTTTTAAATGGGGAAGACTATTTAGCAGCTAATGATTAATTTGCTGCTTATGACATTAGCATAAACATAAATATAAGCATTAGCACTAGATTGCTCGCTGACTCATGTTTTCACTTTGCAAGCTTACAAATAACAGCATTGTACAGTTATATTTGCACATATAAAGCGAAATTATGAATCACCATTTCACCAAATTATTCTTCAATGACATTTCTATCCATTTGACTAAACGGTTCATCTAAGTATTAGCGGCATTTGTAGAGTTTTATTGAATTGAATATTTCATATTTGAAATTCTTTAATTCGAAATATAGGATATTTGCTTTGAGAAGATTTTTTCAAAATTTTTATTCCGAAAAATTTATCGAGCTGTTGAGTTATATTAGGAATGCAATCGTAATTTTTTATTTCATAAAAAAATTAATGATTTCAAACGTGGTGATGATTGAAAGTGATTTTTTCAATACTGCCGTATTATACACAATTTTTAATCAGAATAGTGTCCATTATTTATGAATAATTCTATTTTTTAATCGGGGAAGACTATTCAGAAGCTAATGATTAATCTGCTGCTTATGACATTATCATAAACATAAATATTAGCATTAGCACTAGATTGCTCGCTGACTAATGTTTTCACTTTGCAAGCTTACAAATAACACCATTGTACAGTTATATTTGCATATATAAAGCGAAATTATGAAGCACCATTTCATCAAATTATTCTTCAATGACATTTCTATCCATTTGACTAAACGGTTCATCTAAGTATTAGCGGCATTTGTAGAACTTCATTGAATTGAATATTTCAGTTTCGAAATCTTCTAATTGTAAATATAGGATATTTGCTATGTTAAAGAAATCAAAAAATTTTGATCCAGAAATTCTAGAAAAATTTATAGAGCTGTTGATTTCTATTAGGAATGCAATTGTAATTCTTATTTTTTGAAAGAAAAATGATTTCACACGTGGTAATGCTTGAAAGTGATTTTATTTATTATTATTTTATTCATGAATAATTATATTTGTTAAACAGGGAAGGCTATTGAGGAGCTAAGGATTAATTTTATTACAGTGTTATAATGATGTATTGTTGGAAATTATGCATGTTTTTATTTCTCTCATTAAGCTCTGCGGCCCACAAATTGGAATTTAGAATGTAATTAAAATCAGATGGATCGGAGCCAATTATTAATTATTATCGTGCCAGATTTCAATGAATTATGATTTTTTTCTACCAATCTCAATTAAACGCTGTGTTGTTATTAAAGCATTAAGCATCATTAATAAATAATATTTTCGCATTTACAATAAGTAAAAAAAAAAGTAATTATTAGTTTAAAAAAAATACAAAAGGCCGAATATAATAAATTGGGGAACAAAACAAATATATTTTTCAATACAATTTTATACTCTTTTAATTAAACTACTCTTACATTCTTTATCATTTTGACCTGAGAATTTTTATTAACGATCAAAACACCGCCACGTATAAACAAAGTTGAATTTTCTAATACCATTATTATTTATTTTTTGCCAATAAACAATTCTTTTATTAACCCAAAAGCAGTGGTCCCTTAAGTGACAATGCGCGGACATTTTTTCGAATTTCCGAAACATTACGAACAATGTAATCATCAAAAAATAATATTTTGGCGTGCTGTTTTTTTAAGGGGAGGGAGTCAGGTAAAAAAAAATTGATTTTGGAAATTCAATATCATCCAAATCCTACTCCATATAAAAATGCCCAATGCATTATATTGTTGGTGCTCGATGAAAGAATTTTTTACTATCGCCTGACTTGCATATGCTTTTCAAGATTATCTTAAGCAAAGATCTTAGGTTTTCCATTCTGCGCATGATTCAGATCAAACTACTAGGCAGATTGGAATCATTGACGTCTCATTTTCTTCTTCATGAAAAGATAAACCGGCTAAATGGAGCAAACAATTTTTTTTCATTCTGAAAGCAAAGTTAATCAAAGATTTAGAAAATACCATATAATTTATTTATTAATAATTATGTTACTTAAAAAATATTACATTTTATTAACATTTGCTCCATTTAGCCGGTTTATCTGTTCATGAAGAAGAAAATGAGACGTCAACCATTCCAATCTGTCTAGTAGTTTAATCTGAATCATGCGCAGAATGGTAAACCTAAGATCTTTGCTTAAGATAACACTTAAAAGCATATGCAAGTCAGATGACAGTAAAAAATCCTTTAATCGAGTACCAACAATATAGTGCATTGGGCATTTTTATATGCAATAGGATTTGGATGATATTGAATTTCCAAAATCAATTTTTTTTACCTAACTCCCTCCCCTTAATGCCCGGTCCCTCAAGAAAAGTCCATTTACTATAGGTAACAAAAAAAAAGTAATTATAACTTTTAAAAAAATTGTATAGAAAATACAAAAGACCGAATATAATAAATTGTAGAACAAAGTAAATATATTTTTCAATACAATTTTATGTTCTTTTAATTAGCCTACTCTTTCATTCTTTATCATTTTGACCTGAGAATTTTTATTAACGATCAAAACACCGCCACGTATAAACAAAGCTAGATTTTCTAATACCATTATTATTTATTTTTTGCAAATAAAAATATCTTTTATGAAGTCAAAATCAGTGGTCCCCTGAGTGAGAATGTTCGAACTTTTCTTCAAATTTCCGTAACATTACGAACAATACAACCGTCGAGGGTCGAATTCAATAAAATCATTGCAAATTGGTGGTACGTTTTAGCGAGAAATAAGATGAGGTGTTGAAAGTTGGCAGCCAGGTCTTTCCGGTCACGCGTGGAGATTTACCTCGTTTTATTGCTTTTTCGTCGAGCTCTTCCACCACTACTATATTATACTGTACACGCGGCCTACGCTCGGTAGCGATTCCTGGAATTCTACGAACGTTTGCCAAAAAAAGGATTCGCAGTCTCGAGGCTCTCGGGGCTTGGCGAATAAACGTACATGGGCAAAAGCGAGCGAAACTCCGGACAGTAAAGTGTCGTGAAATTTTAGTCGGTCACTCCATGTGGAAAAGCTTGGCTGGTGATAGCAGCGTACAACACATATGAAGGGTTGGGGAGTCATGAGGTAGTTGTACGAAAACGTGTGGTTCGAAAAACCGAGTTCCTGATTCACACGTTTCCACTGTGAGGGTCAACGTAGTGCAGAGCTACGCGACGCCGTCAGCTGCGTCGAGACCGAAAGCAATTTGCGCGCCAATTAGTGGAGCGAACCATTAAAGTGCATAGCTTCCCACTGGCTCGCTCACTGCTGTGGAAAGGTACCTATTACGTAGTACCTACGTGCCAGAATATAACAGGGGATGCAGACAGTGGTTGCATCCTAGAATCGAAGGATGCGTGATAGCGCATATGGCCGTTAATGTTTGTGAGTTACGAGACTTTTGCATTCGCTCACTATTGCCGCGGTGACATTGCCATTTCTGTAAATCCGTAGGGTCAATGATGTTTTAGCTAATGGAATTTTCGAATGGTCTTCACAATACCGTAGCTGGAAACCGCTAATCCCGTCGATCCTTTTCGTGGACCTGTCACTAGGATTTAGTGACCAAACCTATGATAATGAAGAAATTTTAATGGACTGGTTTCTGGTAGTGAATTGCGGGACAAATGAATGTAATTGATTTCAAAAAATGATTTTTTGAGTGAAAATTAAGGAGGTTGGAGCGCTCTACACTAGTCAAATCAGTGGTAAATTTTTAAAAGCGTTTCTACAATTTCAGATGGTTTAATAATCTGTTCCAAGGTGTTAATCACATAGCAGCATTAGTTCTTGATATTCAAATACATTCACAGCTGTGATATCAACAGTAAATCGATCAATATCTGCAAATTTCCGATGTTATGTTTTTTCATCCAGTTTTTTAAAAGGGTAAACCGTAATATCAGTCCGATTATGACGACCAATAACTCATTTTGTTTACTAAAAGATATTCCATCGATTGGCCGTCTACTTTTTTAAATCGTATTAGTAGTTCAAAAGATACAACCGTTTGTTTATCCTATCATAACCTAACATCAAGTATACAAATGGCTGTAACTTTTGAACGCTTGATACTATAGAAAATCCGGACGGTCAATCGATTAAGGATCTTCCACTGATCAAAATGAGCTACGTTTCGTCATAATCGGACTGATATTACGGTTTACCCTTTTCCAAAGCTGGATGAAAAAACATGACATCGGAAATTTGGAGATATTGATTGCGGTTCATATGACAGCTGTGAATGTATTTGAATATCAAGAACTAATGCTGCTATGTGATTAACACCTTGGAAGACATTATTAAACCATCTGAAATTGTAGAAACACTTTTAAAAATTTAGCACTGCTTTGACTAGTGTGGAGCGCTCCAACTTCCTTAATTGTCTGATATTGATGGATTGAAGCATATGGGCGTTAATTTGTGAGTTACGAGACTTTTGCATTCGCTCATTTTTGCCGCGGTGACATTGCCATTTCTGTAAATCCGCAGGGTCAATGATGTTTTAGCTAATGGAATTTTCGATTGGTCTTCACAATAAACCGAAAAAAAAAAGATTAGTTGCCATAACCAAGAAATGAGTTGTCACAACCAATCGATTATTCTATTTCCATAGCAACTCAAATGGTAACATCAACGATTCGAATGGTAATACCGACGATTCGAATGATAATACCGACGATTCGAATGGTAGTCCCAACTATTCGAGTGGTAGTCCCAGCGATTGGATTAGTTAGGTTAACTAATAATAATAATAGTAACCTCAACTAATTGTGAATAGTTGAGGTTACTATTCGATGTGGTTGAGGCAACTAATTTTTTAGACATTGTGAACAGCAAATCGAAAACGTAGTTGCCACAACCAAATATTTCTTTCCGTGTACCATAGCTGGAAATCGTTAATCCCGTCGATCGTTTTTGTGGACCTACCACTAGGATTTAGTGACCAAATCTATGATAATGAAGAAATTTTAATGGACTGGTTTCTGGTAGTGAATTGCGGGACAGATGGATGTAATTGCTTTCGAAAAATGATTTTGTTATCATTACCATAGATGGTGGAAATTAGTTACCATTGAAATCCATGAGAAATACATAATTGAAGAGTGACATCCGATTAAATCGAACAATATCAATGTAATATGACATCATCCCATGATATCAATAGAATCCGATGACATTTCATGCTATTAATAAAATCCAACAATTTCCCATGATATTAATAGAACCCAATTATATTGATAGAATTCCATGAGATTCAATTATATCAATGAAATCCGATGATATCAACAGAATCCGATGACATCCGATAATATCCAATAATATGAAGAGAATTCGATGACAACCAATGATATCGATCAAATTCCATGAGTTCTGATGATATCAATAGAATCCGATGCCATAGTATTATTTATTCATATTAAACGAACAGACAATGGCGACGCACCGACTACCTTTTTTTTTTTAAATAAATTAGCGAATCAGCAGAAAACGGTAAATGAAATGGCACGTTAATGAACGTAGTTGTCTACTTCACCTGGAGCGACTCCATAACAGACATCACCCACCACTTCCTTGAAGATAGGTCGATACTATTCAATAATTAATTGTAACTTGATTGTACGTCATCGGCGGCGCCAATGAGTCCAGGTTTACCGGTAAACGACGCACGAGCATTTCAAGAAATATATTATCGTCGAAATGAAAACAGTTATTCTTCCTTAGTTTGTTCATCTGAAAAGTACATCAATCATTCGTTGACGCACCCCCTGAGGTGTTGGTAACTTCATTACTCAAACCCTCGTATGATTGAAATCTACAAAAGTGAACTGTAGTAAATCAAATGCAGTTCGAAAAGTTTATTACCCACCGATATTTTCGTATGCCTAGCAACTATTAAGGGACAATCATTTATTGTTAGTACACGTGACCATTTTTACAGTGACATTCACAATTTAACAATAACTAACTTAAAAAGGGATGTAATTATTTCCATAATGTTAATATAAAGAATAATTCTATGGTGTAGCAATTAATATTTGTTAACAGTAATTGTTAGTCATATTATAGATAGACTCGCCAGAAGTCTTAAGGAAAATGGAAACGTAAAAACGATTTGTAATCAAATATTTGTTTATTTTATTGAAGCAGTTTGAGTGAGGTTCAAAAATAGCAATGAGTCCTTTGTGTGATCCGATAAATAAGCAATGTGAAAAGACAGTATCAAGGAAACTTGCCGGACAGACAAGAATCAATCTGTATTCGCATAGTAGGTCATCGAGAGTTGGCCGCATATCCATTAGCGAATGTTTTTTTTCCTCCTGTTCTTTCCTTATTCCTTGGCTGAGGTTCAGATCGTGAAATCCCTCGGCAAATATCTGGTTGAGATGAGCTTAGCCTTTTCGCATGGAGAGAATGGAATACAAATCGAACTATAGAACGGTGACGACAGGAAGAAAGGGAAAATGACCTTGACGAGAGTAAATGAAAAGTAAAATTCAACGCTACATCGATTTTACGTAAAGCGCGAAAAAGAACTTGCAGATTTGATGCACAGTGCGATGGCAGCAACGCTTTTAATACTTTACATGTAGACTTTAAAAATACAAGAACATCAAAATTTGCATTTGGTTTCATATAATTTGAGTTGAGGAAAGTCTTCGAAAAATTGGAAAAGAATAACGCAACAAGTGTTTATTCCTTAAAGAAATCCGATGATTGTACTAAATTCAAGATCAAAATCTGAAGCACTGGAACGTTGTTATCTGATGTCCAGTTTTCACGATATTAGAGATAAAAGTAAAATAGAAAATGGGATTTCTATAACTTACTTTTCTGTTGCCTGAAAACTCCTACAATTTCATCAATGCCATTCAAGATCATATAATGACATCAACCACCAAAATGTCACTGTTTCACTGTTTGTATTTTGTAGAACACAAACTGCTTAAGAACTTACAAAGAACCAAACAAACCGATAGACTGGTTCAAATAACAGATTAGTGCCACTATCAGGTCCCATAAAAAAAATTATGATTACGATCGGTAAATCAGTAAGAAACATATTTTTGAAATGTACGTCGTAATTGTTAGTGTCACCAAAATTTATTCACAAAACTTAAGAAGAATAAGGCAACAGAAAGGAACCCGATAATTAGGCTAACACTAAGATCAAAATCTGAATCCTTGGAACGTCGTTATTTAACGTCGAGTTTCCACGCTATTAGAGGTCAAAGTAAACCTAAAAGTAGAATTTCTATAACTTACTTTGCTGATACAGAAATTATCTACAATTTTATCAATGCCATTTAAGTTCATACAATGTCGTCAACTACCAAAATAACACTGAATACAAGTCTCTTATTACATCAAAAAGGGTCTAACCACCCTGACTAACTGGTCTAATTAACTAATTAGTCATGAAACATGAAACATATTTCTGACATATCCCTTCAGATTCCCATTTTTCCGCAGGAAATAAAACGATACGAAGTTACAGGGTGCAAGAGTTCAAAGGAAACGTTGATAGAAGTCAAGACCGGATATCCAGTGTTTCCGGGCCTACCGAGAAATCTGGTCAGCTGCTCGGGTGGTTCGCTCGTTCACCCCTGAAACGAGACGGGCCAGGCGATTAATTGCGTTATAATGTTGTCAGAAGCTGGTGGTGCCTGGATTCAGAAGCGTGCAAATAAGCCACCAGAGAGGCTCT